>ML781487.1:29515-43891 GCA_009831015.1 Picea engelmannii
TAAACTAGCCCTAACCCTAACCTAAATACTATATAAGAAACCCCCCTTCACCTTCTATTAACCATTCATTATTCCTCTTGTGCTAGCGTTGAGCCTTTCTAAGTCTGCGGCCACTTTTCTGTGGAGAGCTACCTCTTGACCTGCTGTTGATACCTGTTGGTACCGCGTCCTCTCTGCTGCTAATACCTGTTGGCTGCCGCGTCATCTTTGCTGTGAATGAGCCTATGGTTGTTGCCTCTTTGCTGCTGTGTATGAGTGTTCTAAGCTGCCGTTGTTTTTCCTCTTCCTTGATTGTTGTTTGAGCATGGTTAGGTGTGTCCTCTCCTGAGTTGGAAGAAGGTACAGGTGCGGCCCTCTTCAGATCTGATGTTTACTCCTTTTGTGCTTGTCACAAGGGTAAGTGCATCATCCCTTGCATTCGTTGGTTGGGTTTCAGTGTATGAGCAGCGGACCTTGCGAATATAGCCCAGTTGTGTGGACTAATTCTAAGGTGTTGGTACCCCTATCCTAAGTCTGTTGTGCGGCCCTCTAGCTAGGGTAGTTTCGTGGGGGTATTGTTTGTTAAAGCTTCTTAACTGCTCATTTTACATCATTGTTGAAACAAGGGTTTACACACAATCCAGTGTTTTCAGATCTAAAGGTTTCTTGGTCAAGGGTTTTGCTGTGAGGGTTTGGGCTCTTTTCTTTTTGTGTTTTATCCCTGTGGCCTTTGGGCTTGGTGGCAAGAAAGTTCCTTCAGTCTTTGGCATAGAGATCCACACTTGATCCATGAACTGAACCTTTGTCTGAGCATACAAACTGGATCTATACCTATTGTGTTTATTGTGCTATCTTCAGAGGTAGGTTGTTGTACCAGGTATGCTTCCTATTTATCTCCCTTTGATTTGGATCTGATCTGATTACAGAATTGTTTAATGTAGTAAGCATTGTATAGATCTAAAGATATGTTTATTGTGAAATGATTAGGCAGAGTTTTAGATCTGAGATCTTTGTTTAAACATATAGATCTACTATTGTATTCAGATCTGTTCATTACTACCTTAGCTCTGAGTTTATGTTAATATGTGATCAGAAGTTGTTGTTGTCCTTCATAGATCTACTTTCTATGTGTCATATCTCTGATTGAGTAACAGATCTAATTGTTTTAATCATTGAAATTTAAAAGAGACTACTGTTCTGCAATTTTACCCTAAATCTAACATGAAGAGACAAGCAAGTTTCATCACCACTCCAAGCTATGAGAACCTATAAGATTTAAAATCTTGCAACAAAACTTGTTAAAGAAAGTTGGTGTCACCTACAAAAGAGACTTGAAAAGTATATTAGTTAACCGAAACATGTATACAAATCAAAATCTTTAAATATAAATGAACAATAAGATTTAACAGCAAAACTAGATAAAGTCCTATCCTACTGGATGATAGCACCCTTTCAAAGGCCAAATCAACAAACTTAAAGCAAGAAATTAGGCAAATATGACCTCATAGATTAAGCACAAATGACATCAAGCATCCACACACATGTATAACACACCTTCTTGACCTCCAAAGTCTCTTTATTCCAAATAGAAGTATTACAATAGTACAACCACAAGAAGCAATCCCAAACTCCAACTAGTTTGCAATGGGAGGCAAGCTTGTATAAATAGCAAAAGGGGTGAAGATGCCCATGAGGGAGGGCGCACCACTTGGAGAAGAGGGCACGCCACATGTGAGAGGGAGAGTAGACAAGTGGTGGTTCATAGGCTGCCACCTATCCCACAACCCTTTGGATGCCAAATGTGAGCAATAGGAAGAGGGGAAGGGCGCTGCCTCTCAAGAGGTAGGCAGCCCTCTCTTGAAATGTGCCAACTCTCCTAAAGAGGTGCGCACCTCTTCCTAAAGGAAGCTTCTAACTCAACCATGCCTCCTCCAATTATAACTAACAATCCACTACATGCATTTTATTGCTGCCACATGGCCCCTTGGGATTTATTTCACTTAAAACATGTTTAAACATGTTTCCCAAAAAATATAGCATTTGCTGATTTTTCTTGATTTTTTGTTTTTTTGGGGTTTTTTGAGTAAAATTGACTTTTAAGTAATTAAAATCACTAATTTCACTCACCAAAGTGGGTACTTATGTAATGTGGGTGCTCTAGGTCCAAAAATGAGCACCCCCAAGGCATAGGAAGACTCCTAGTACCACTTTTTTATTACAACTTTATTTTTTAATTAAAAATTCTTGTTTTGCGGAAAATTTTTAATTAACTGAAAAAATTAAAAAACCCTAAGGGGGACTTAGCACATTTCCATAAGACTTTAGGAGGATGTTTAGCATGGTAATATACATTAGACACTAGACTTAGATCCATGCTAAGGCCTAACCATAAGTATATACTCCAACTTTGGAGAAATTGAGTGAAAAAACTCAGAAATTATAAATTGTCTTTAAACAGCAAAATATAATTAATAAGTAAAAAAACACTCCAGAGTAACAACTCATGCCTAAGTCGAAGGTGGCTAAGACCTTTTACAAGTTCATCATGCAACATCTCTTATTACAATTTGTATATAAGATGTGAAAAAGGGTGGTCTTATTGACCGGTTGAACTTCTGAACTCTGAATTTTGAACATGAAAATGTTCAATCTTTGGCAGCTCGCTAGAAGTCCATCCTAGTGCAACTTGGTGGATAACAGGCCCCTTACCCAACACTTAGGCACTAGTCTTAGTTGACCTTAGGGAAAGATTTGATTGTCATTTGAAATTTTGCATTGCATTGTTGCTTGTCATTTAGGTTAGATTTCCCCCTAACTTAATAAAACTAAAATTAACTCCTAGAATTCACATAGTAACTAGGGTCTACCCCCCTTGGCTTCCCTAGGAGCAAGCCTAGACAAAAGAAGTCCAAATCGAGGTGACAAGTGGGTTTGGACTTAGGCATTGTGCCTCCAAGGACACACCAAGTGGATTGAGACTTTTCCACGTTTGTAGGTGTGTCTAAGGACAAAAACAGGGGGAACAGTACATTACCCTTATCAAAGCCTCCCATTAGTACCCATGTTTCCCAAGAGTGACAACACGAGACTAGTACACTAATGATGGCCACCAAGGTGAAAAGAGGCAAAAAGCATAACTTCTGAGCTTATGATCCATTAACCCATGATCCTCATTCACATGCCAAATGCATTGAACACAACACTTTATATGAAACAAGGACTAATGTACCTCATAATGTGTTGGACCACCGTCTTCCAATAAACCATGTTGATCAAGTGTGATGAGTGTTGTCGCCTTTACACACACCTCAAGTAGCATGGAAGAAACCTTGAATCCACTGGGTATGTTCTTAGGGGCAAGTCTCAAATCAAGGTGTTGTCACCTGATCATCAACTCCTCCGTCTAGGACAACTCCTAGCGAAGCCAAGGGGGGTAGTCCCTAATAAAATAATCTAAGGATTGAACTAAGCAAAGTACAAGAAATGAAATCTAGGAGATTATTGCAAACAAGAGAAAGATATAAATAACTCTACACTAGCAGCATATATGATACATCAAAGGAAAGTTTGCTTATGTTGGAAAGTAAAACATTCAAGATGCATATATATGATATAACTTAAAAGAGAAATACAAGTGCTTGAACGGAAATGATAAGCAAAATATTGAAATATAGACTGGTGCCAATAATGTAAAAGTTGCGAGATGTATAAAATTGCTGCTAAAATGGAGATTGTAATGTAAGTACTCTTGCAAATTTTATTATGAATTTGTTAGGTGGAGTGACTGTTGTGAGTGCAAGTCACTATGTGATATGTGAGCAATAGTTATGACAAAAAATAAATCTAATCTAGATATGTCCTCTTAGAGGCTATCCCTCAAATTGGATGTTGAATTATGCAGATGTCCAACAGGGAGGATATCCCTCTGACTTCACAAAGTAGCTCAAGAGGAATGCTGATTTATTTTGATTTTATTCACCTTTTATTCACATTTTGTGAGTAAAATTGACTTTTAGTGATTAAAATCAATATTTTCACTCACAAAGTGGGTACATAGGTAAAGTGGGTATTCTAAGTGTGAAAACGAATACCCCCAAGGCATATGATGCCTCCTAGTACCACTTATTTAACTTAGGCAATAATTACAATTAAAATATCTCGTTTTTGCAGGAAATTTTTATTTGCATAAAACATTAAAAAAAACTAAGGGGGACTTGGTGCATTTCCATGAGACTCTAGGAGGATGATTAGCATGGTAATATACATTAGACTCTAGACTTAGACAACCAACACTAAATCCTAACCATCAGTACACACTCCAGCTTTGGAGGAAAAGAGTGAAAAAACTCAAAAATTATAACTCGCTTAAAAATTAATTCAAGCAAGATATAATTAATAAGTAAAAAAAACACTCTAGAGTAATGTGTTCATGATAAAGTCTAAGGGGGCAAAGCCATTTACAAATTCATCATGCTTAACTTCATCTTATTACAATTCCCCAACAGGAGTATGGAAATGCAGTTATGAAGAAGAAGAAGGAAAGGGACCTATTATCGCACAATTTGTACTTGTCCAAAGCCCAAGACAAGTAGGTGAAATTGGCATAACAACAGGATATCACACCATTGTCACCTCAATGAGAAATCCCCACTTTTATGGATGGATGGAGGTCCAACCCAAGGGAGGCGTCCACAGTGACCTAAAGGGCTGGGTAAGCTAAGGATATGGTTAAGATATACCCCCCCTCTCACTGGTCACCTACGTCACAAGGTCTATGTCTGTAAAATTGAAGTAAAAGAGAGATTTTTTGAACCTGCCTAAAATTGAAGTAAAAGAGAGATTTTTTGAACCTGCCTGGAACAAGAACAATAATAGCATATATAAAGCCACTTCCAAGTACAAATATGATAATAAGACCTCAACAGACAATAGACAAATGAAAAGAGTGTTAGCTGATATAAAATTGCAGCTAATTAAAGAGTTATAACAGCAATTAATGTTTTGTAACAACCAAGAAAAATATAGCTCAGAATTGCATGTAATCACAATGAAAACTTAGCAGTTATCAAGTAGATTATTTAGCAATTGTCACAAGCAATTTCTGAGTGAGTTAGCTAAATGTTAAGCTAGTGTATGCAGCAAATTAGTATGAATTAGTATGGCTGTAGCAATGTTTTGCAACAGTAGCAAGTTAGTTGATGATTTAGGCTAAGCTAGGGTTAGTAGAAGTTAGTAGATGCTTTAGAGAATAAAATGTAAGATTTGTTTGATCAATTCCTTCAACAAGAGCAAGTATACAAGTGCCTTTTGGGCTTATGGAGTCAATTACAACAGCAGCAATAACTTGGAGAAATAAATGATAATATTTGTCTAAGGACAAAGAAATAAAGTCTTGAGATGTTGACACTTCAAGGCCTCAAGCTTTGAGTCTCAAAGATGGAAATTTAGCTAGAATGCAAGCTCTTTTGCGCTCTAGCGAATTCCTCCTCCTTGGACACTTGAAAAATATAGCAACAAGCTTCTAGAATGAGACTTCTAAAGTGATAGCACTTTAGCGCTTTAGAAGCCTATCCTAGACAAGATCTTCTTAGCAATTTAACAAGTGGAAAGACTAGAGGGAGGAAGAAGCACCTTATGTTCCTCTCCTAGTGTTTATTATGCTAGCAATTTCATAATCTTCAACATGAACAAGTAAAATTTACCATAACCATTCAAAGCATGAAAAGAAATTGCAGATTTTACTTACTTTACCAAGAATAATCAAGCATAAAACACCTAGTTGCAGAAATTTCCACCAAAAATCACCAAAAAGCATCCATAGCATGATCTCCAAGAGGTGCACACTAGTAATTTCAGCCAATAATGCCACTAGGGCGAAAATTTCAGACTTGTCCTCTTGTGAGAGGAATAGTTCTATCAAAAATGAATTTGCAAATGTGTATTTATATCACCTTTTGCCCTAAAATGTCAACTTGAAAATATAACAGGGCCAACCTTACAAAATTGCCCTTAAAATTCAATTTTAATAAAATTACATCAAAAATCCTTCAAAAGGGTGACATCATGCCCTTCTAGGGCGACGTTAGGTATCTAATGTGGAACGTTGAGCAAGAGAAGCATAGCACTTGGCCTCCAAAGGCCCTAGATCAAGCCCACACGTGCCAAAATACCACGTCAAGACCTCCTCCATCGAAACCCTAATCTCCTCTATGACGTCAGGAGCTGGGTAAGTGACATCCAAGCCTCCAAAGGCCAGCGTCCAAGTGGAAAGGGATGTGAGTTGGTCTCCTAGCCATGCCAAAGAGCCTCCCAAGGCAACAACCTCCTCCTTTGATGTGAAAATGGTGATCACAAGCTAGCCCCAGGCATGGGGTCTCTGCATCCATCCTTGGGCTTCAAAGCCCCATGAAGGTCCAAACAAGTCATCTCTGTTAATGTTTATGCCATTATTATAGTTCTTTGCATTTCAATAGATAAGAGCATCATAAGAACAAGATCACTGAGAAATACACATTCACAAGAGACACAGCATTTATCCTGGGAAACCCTCTAGGGGAAGAAAACCCAGCAAAAACTTNCTTATCATAAATAGCTTATACAATGTTCAAGAGATAACTCAAACCAATACAGATAGTCCTCCCCAAGAGATGTGCCACTCTTCTCCCTCTCTCCAACTGGTAATTGCAGCTTGCCTCATAAGAGAATGAGCAAGTGAGTTGTGTGTTAGAAGTGAGGCGCTAGCCTCTTATTTATACAAGACTGGCACGTGTGAAGGGGTTTCATTGGCAGGGCCGACCTCTCACTCTGGGTGGGTAAACCCACCTTTATTTAATTCTAGGTCTTCAATAATAACTGTTGGGGCCGACTTCTTATTCTGCCCTTTATAATTGTCCGATGACCAATACGCCAAAGGGGATTTGGTCCTTATACAATTACCGACATGATTAATCCACAATGGGGATTAATCCTAATAATAAAATAACAATAATAATAAGAATGCTCTTCGCAGTTACATTATTTCAACAATCTCCTCTTGAAAACTTGTCCACCGGGAAAGGTCCTGCAAAGACAAACAGGTACGCCCTCCAAGGGTCCATAAGTCACAAGAATCATGCCAAGTAAGCCACATATAATAATAGAACCACCCAAACATGTGCATCAAACCCCCCTTTTCAAACTAAACAAATGCTCAAAGACCTTATACAATTTGTCAAATTTAGGTGTGGGAGCGGTGTCAAGGCATCCTATTGGGCCAATCAATCCCCAAGTCAAAGGTGTTTCCCAAGGGAAACCTATCTAAGCCATGTGTGAGTATGAGGTGGAGTGGGGTAAAACTTTTGGGCATGGAGTTCATGACATACAAGGGTTCATATTGTCTCATTTATGGGTGCCTTTGTAGAGGGTGTGTTGCACCTTCGTTTTCAATGCAACCTTTTTCCAAGCCCATTTATTGCCATTAATTAATTAAAGTCCAAAACAATTTGGTACTATAAGACATGGAAAGAAAAGAGTATTGCAACGTCACTTGAAGCTAGAGGTACACAGAGTGCCATATGCATGGAAAGAAAGGGACACTACATATGTGTACACACCACAACAAGAGGGACATCTATATAATGTGAGTTTGCTTTTGCAAGTCTTTCAATTCTTTCAGGAGAAACGTTTCATTGTTCTCAAGACCTCTTGAGCGAGCATCTGGAAGGTTTTATGATTGGCCTTTATCTTTTTCCAGCTACATTTTCCCTTGGGACTTCAGCCCCTTCTTCCCATGAAATGAGGTACAATCCCTTCTTGGGTCAGTGCACCCGAAAATCCCAAAAGATGAGGAGACGAAAGGGAAGAAGTATGGAAAGTGATAAGTATGATCGGGAATGGTATGATGACTCTTCAAGGAACCCCCAAGTAGCACTCTATTCCTGAGGGTGACCAACTTACTAGGATGGAATGACACCCACCAAGGTTAAATAAGGCAAAGAGTATAATTTCCAAGCAAACGTTCTGTAATCAAGAAAGAATTCTTTGCAACATATTCAAATGCTTCAATTATTAGGGTGACACTTACCATGATACCGGACTTATTACCTCATGAAGCAAGACCTACTATCCTCTGGGGCCAGACCGGTGTGACGGATGTTGTTTTGTTGTCAATGATGTATGGTGGTGCGTCAATGAATAGGAGGGGCTATGCTAGTCAATTTGGCTCTCGACACTCCATGTATGCTACCTGTGGGCCTTGAGTCATGACCATTCTTAAATTTGGGAGAGGGAATCTATGTAATCGATGCTTTTAAATACCCTTTAAGGTCTAGGAAAAGGGGCAAAGTCTATAGAGGAAGGAGATGTAGAAGGGGATCTAGGTAGAGATGTGAGGAAAGAAGGCCCTCAACCTAGGAGGGGAAGGAAGTCACATATCTTCATTGCATAGAACCAAGGCCTAAGGGAGGTAAAGGAAGGAAAAACAACAAATCTTAAAGGGGTCCTTGGAGAAGGGCAAGCCCCAAAGATGGTTATCCAATGTTAATTCTATCTTCATACATTAAGGGCTTGGGAAAGCCCTCCAAAAAACTTGACTTGGGTAAGTTAGTGGACCTTCAAAAAACCTAACATAATAATGATCTAAGAAACCATGGGGGAAGGAGAAAAGATGACAAATAAGATAAGATAATTTTATTAATGTCCAACCAATGACCACAAATACTTCAATGGGACTGTTAAGTACAAAGTACCAATACATTGTAATTGCTCCTATAAAATAAGACGAAAAGAAGAAGTAACATAAGAACTAGAATCTATCACAGAGAAAAGAGAGTGTTAATGAAGAGACTGAAATAGATCATGAACTCTAGGGAGAAAGGAGTGGCATAGCCCTAGAAGTATGTCGCAGAAGAGAAAACACCTCAGTGGCTATTGGATTTATTTGAAAAACATAAGAACTCTCATGGGCCATCCACTACTGAACATGTATCTCTCCTACCATCCGATGTCGAAGGGAGGAAACTCATGATAGAGGACTACCCCAAAGAACTAGAAGAAGAGATGGTATGTGATGCACCTCGCCATCTCACAGGTGTAGCCTGGTGTTGTTGTCTAGGAGCAAAGGCCTACCTGTTGGAAGGATGAGCACAAGCATGGGATCTAAATCGACATCTCGACAAGGGTCTCGAAGGTGGGAAAGAAACCCCCCTAGAACACCCAGATAAAGGATCTACTCAAATGATGTTGTTGGCTACCATCTCTCTAGTGTTTATGTCTGTTGGTATTACCTAAGCATATGATGAGATCGTATGAGTAATGTCTGGTCAAGGAGGTGTCCTTAATCTAGAAGAACGGAGGCACAATGCCTCTCTCACATATAGAGCTAAACATTTCTAGTTAGGGTACCGAAAGGTGGCGGAAATAAAGTTTCAGGACTCCCTAAAGAGACAATAACCAACCACAAATCGCATAGTAGATGGGACAAAGGAAAACAAAATGCACCTCTATCTTGGTCTCTTGTAGATGACATAGCTGACAAATCTTGTCCTTATGCGGAATTTGGTGATTAACCTTGATATGAAGTCTATGCAACCCCACACGAAATTGACTCGGGGAATCCTGAGCACATGCATCCAATGTCGCAACAAGTAAGAGGGTCAAACAATGACGCCATCTCTAAGAACCAAAAATTGTTCTACGTAGAACGCTACCTTAGGCCTCAAACTCCTAGGTGGCTCTAGCCAAGTGACTTGCACATACCACCTATAGATGTCATCCCCGATAATCATGTCATGTCACGTCCTACTTGTTTATCCAAAGATGCCCAAGGGATTTCAAAGAGTAAATGAAAGGAGGGAGGCAATCCATTGAAATGCCAACTAACTAGAGAAGGCTTGAGATGTCTGAAAACCAACAAACCTGAGCACGTCCTAAGGGTCTATTTGAGGCGAGAGCCTCTGAGAACCAATAAGCAAGGTAAGAATAATGATCTATATTGTTGGTCAAGTCAGCAAAACTCCAAAGGTGGTGAAGAAGCGAGACAAGCTGGAAGATAGTCTCGAGATGAAAAGGATGGCAAACTCCACCTAGATAATAACATGGGGGATTGTCCTCTTGCTCCTAATGTGCAGCAAAGCAAGAGGGTCTAAAAAATCTCCATCTCCATCTTGGCCCACTCTGACTCAAGCAAATTGGGCCCCCACACTTCTAATCCATACAAAAATGTGGGTCGAATGATAGAGTCCATGAGGTCCAACTTGGACGATGTCTTGGAAATGGTTCTAGAAACATTGTCGCTCTAAGAGAACAAGGTATGCATATCCCTTGTTGATCTGAGGTTGGAGTGCCTGCCTCAACCCAAATCGAGGCCTTGAAAACTAGACTCCCACTTACGTATAAGATGTGGTGATCTCAACTTCTTCCCCCTAGAAGAAAAAATGTATCTTTCTAAACATATTCATCGTGCCATCGAAGATCATAACCTTGGTTTTACCTACATTGACCATCAACTATCGAAGAATGCAAAATCTAGATAAGACATCCAACTGTCTCTACAAGCCCTCTGGAGTAGAGGCCAACAAAATCACGTCATCTGAGAAAAAAAGGATGGAAATCAAGACCTGCTAGAGAATACAACTATCTCGAAGCTATATATGTTCCTGGAGGAAGGACTCCAACTCATCAATATAAATCCCAAATAGAGTAGGAGAGAGAGGACACCCATGTTTCACCACGATGGTGCTACAAATAAAGTTAGAAACCCCATGTGCAATATGGAGGCATCCAAGAATAGACTCGTAAAGGCACATGATGACAATGATAGGGTCTCTAAGATGCCAATGTCACAAAGCCACTAGAAAAGACCCTCTCTCGAAATTGAATCAAAATCTTTCTGAAAGTCTACAAAGCAACAAAAGACTTTTGAAGAGCAGTGTCTCACCTCCTCAATGATGGCCTTGAGGGTAAGAATGTGGTCAATGGTCTAATGCCCAAGGTAGAAATATGCCTACCCTCTAGCCCACAAGTGGTGATGCTCTAGAATCTATGATAACTACAGATTAAGGGTGGTAGTGTAGAGCTTGGAGAAAGTATGCCCTACCATGATAGTCTGATAGTTGTTTGGGTTAGTCCTAAATCTTGATTTGTGTATCAGGAAAATAATATGGTGGGACCAGGTCTTTGGGAACCCTGAGAACACGTGGTTAAATAAATCAACAATATAAGTCACAAGGGGAGAAATACCATGTTTGAAGAGTTCCACTTGGAAACCCTCCTTGTTCATCGCTCTACTAGTGTTAATCTCCCACTGCTCATAGGGGTACTCATCAAACCCCTCAAGGTAAGACTGAAAATCATTAGGAAAACAATGTACTAGATCATCCTTGGGTGTTTGAAAAGTATGGGTAAAAAACTCATCTCCTTGTTGCCACTGGTCAAGAGTAACCTGCTATGATGATTGTAAAGGAAACATTTGGAAATGACTCTCAATGTCATAGATGGGATCCACATCATAACCAACTACATCCCACCTACGTCTCCCAACATGTATGAACTCATCAATGTTATCAACCATGTCACTATGTGTATCATAACATACAGGATTTGAAGCATTTAAGGACTCATTTATCTCCTCCTCATTTCCCCCATCATAAAGTAGAGCATCATCAAAATCTTGGGGAGGAGGGTAACTTACTGTTTCTTCTTGTGCAGGAGCTTTGAGGATTTTGGTGTTTTCAGCATGCATTATTGTTTCATCCTCGTGAACTGCCCCTTTGTCTTCAATTGTACAGCAAGGAATATTCACTTCGTTCAAGGCTTTCATTTCTCCTTCATTTTTTGAATCATGGAACAAGGTGTCATCTGAACCCTGAAAAGGAAAGCAACTAACCTCATCGTCCTTTTGTTGTGCAGGAGAAATAGGCTCTTGGATGGCCTCATCAGAGGGAGGAGCACAGGTTGATACTTCATCATTTTGCTTAGGTTCCAGCTCCTTAATCATGTCTTCATTCTGCTGGTCAAAAACTTGTTCCCTTCTTTCTTGTGAATCATTAGTAAAGGTTTCAAGGGAAACTAGTTTTATCAAACTGAGAGTGTCCACTGTATGGTCATTGATTTTGGTCCATAGAGAGGAAATGTGTTTTCCATTGGACAAGGAGATATTTACCTCTATTCGCATGGCCATGTTGTGAACTTCTGCGAGTGTTTTTGGACCCTTTTTATTTAGGAGGAAGCTCAAATGCCCTAGAGGTGCATTGGTATAGAGATACACGAGGTACTTGTCTTCAGGACAATAGCTTTTAGGAATCTGGTATAGCAACATCTGAAACCTAACCCTGAAAGCTCTGACAGTCTCATCCTCAGTTTGTCTTATGTATTCGAGTCCTTTAAGTAATAACTGGATATCTTCCAATTTCATGCCCCAACTCATGAGAAAGGTTTCTTCTAACTGGTCCATAGATGTGATGCTAGCGGCTGGAAGATTATCATACCATCTTCTAGCATTTTCATGCAGAGTGGCAAAGAAGAGTTTCATTACCAAGTCTTCAGCATCATCACTAATCGGGTGGAACTGAAAGAAAGACTAGAAGTTACTCATGTGATAGTCGGGTCTTTCTCCATCACTACTAGTGAATCTAGGGAGCCATTTTTCATATTTCGAGGGCATTTGTCTAGGGTATCCCGGGATTTTACTCATGTCTAAAGGCTTGCAGTTTCCCGGGTCCCGTTGTGAAGTCATAGTTGGCTTCGTCATTAGTGGAGTCACTGGATAATTTTCTTGAAACTATCAAAAGATAAGAGAAAACACCCTAAGTGGAGTCACCAAGTAAGCTTGTAAGATAGAGACTTCTAGAGGCAAGGCTTACCGAAAAGTGTTGTCTTAAAGAGAATTGACTCAGTGTTCCCCGACAGCGGCGCCAAAATGTTATCGCACAGTTTGTAGTTAGGATAAATGGATTGATGAAAAGAGTTCAAACTGGTGTAACTGAACCAATCGCACCCACTGTCACCTCGATGGGGAGATTCTTTCTGTTTAGGGTGGCAAGGCCCAGGGGAGACATCCCCGATGACCTGGGGTTTTGAGAAGGCAAAGGGTTTAGCAAGTCTAAGTGATAATAATCCCCCTCACAAGTCACCACCTGATTAGAAAGTCCGGCTTATAGCCAATAAAGATAACCGGAAGTAATAACCAAGAAGAGTACCTGCCCGAGACAAAGAAACAAGAAACTACATGTGTAAGCTTGCTTGTTGGTTAATACTTCATATAATCAATGAATTTTTTGATAATAAGCAATTGAGCAATAATATTGACAAAGTAAATCAATGTTTGTACGATAGCAATGATACAATATCACTTCTCAATACATGCTAAAGAAACTTGGCATTCAATGTAACAAAATCAACACTTGATAAACAATGCCTTAACCAACCATTCAATTGATTTAAAAGTAAAAGGAAAGCTGCACAAAGGTGTTTTATAGCACAAGAAGGAGACGACAGCACTAGGGTTAGTAGAAATTAGTCTAAGCTAGGGTTAGTAAGGGTTAAAGGTTGTTCAAAGTATTTGGTTGTTTGTGTGATCAAATCACTCAATGCAAGAGGCCTTAGACTAGTGTGCTACTAGGGTATATGGAGTCAAAGAGAGGACACAAAAGTTGAAGGATTAAGTGATGATAGTGAAACTAAAGACAAGAGAGTTAAACTTTGAGGTGTTGTTATGGCAAGGCCTCAAAGATGAAACCCTAGGGGAGAGAGGCTCACTTTGGTGTAGAAACCCTAGGCTTCAGTGCTCTCTCCTCCTTCTTTAGCTCAATGGCAAAAACAGATAGCTTGAATAATGATTGACCTAAGACACGAGAGTTTGTTATGAACATAAATATACATATATCATAGATATTCATAACATAATAATTAATAAATAATAATTATTAATAATGAAAGGTCATGTCTCAAAGGACATGACTATTGGTAAAGGGCACCCCTGCGTGGGTATATAAACAAGCCCTCATTCTCAATTGTAATCATATATCTATATCTTATTATTCATTCTTATTACATATATATTTGTCCATATGGATTTGGTTACTATATTCCAGATATTTTGGATTATTCTTGTGTGAGCGAACTTTGTTCGTCTCATTTGGTATCAGAGCTGCGTTTTTCTGATCCTGGCCTTTGGCCACTCTCTTTATCAAACCTTGTCTGAACCGGATTTTAGCCAACCCCATCGTTTCAGAGTTTCTCTAATTATCTTGGTCCTTGACCATAATTCGGCTTTTAGCCAAACACAAAATTTTTAGAGTTTCTCTAAATCTCATCCTTGACCACACCAGCCTTTGGCCATTTAAAAATCAATTTCTTTGAGGGAAGAAATTAACCTTACTTATAAAAAAATAAAAAAAATTATAAATAATTTTTTTAAGT
>ML781487.1:115560-138992 GCA_009831015.1 Picea engelmannii
AGAAATTGCTTGTGACAATTGCCAATCAATCTACTAGATAAATGCTAAGTTTACATCGTGTTTCCTTGCAATTTTGAGCACTAGAATTTGTTGTTGTTACAAAAGATTGCTACAGCCATCTAACTGCAGCAAATTCTCTGCAAAAGTGACATTTAGTGCTAGCTAGACATTGCCAAATTTGCTTGCGACAATTAATTATCAGTCTGCCTAGTTAAAGCTACATTTTCTTGTCTTTTTCAAGCAATTTCAAGGCATATTTGTTGCATCTGTTACAAAATACTTATTGCTGTTGTAAACTATTACATCGCTGCAATTTTATATCAGCTAGCCTGTTTTTTGAAGGTTCATGATCTTAAGAAGCACTAACATCATTTTTTGTACCTTGAAAACTCCCATATTTTCTTTGTTGTCTTGTTCTGGGCAGGTACACTCCATTTTTACCGTTACTTCATCCCTTAAAGACCTTAAGAACCTTTTTGACTTGAGTGACCCGTGAGAGGAGGATTTTCTTGCATCCTTTCCTTAGTCTTATCAACCCTTTAGGTCATTGGGGACGTCTCCCTTGGGCTAACTTTGATATACTCCTAAACAGAAAGGGGTTTCCTATTAAGGTGACAGTGATAGGTCACCCTCTGTTACGCCAATCTTGCATTCACTAGCCTTGGGCTTTGGGCAAGCACAGATTGTGCGATAACATTTTGAGGCCGTTGTCGGGGAACATCGAGTCAATTTTCGTCGAACAACACTTTTTCGGTAAGCCTTTATTGCACAAAGCTTACTTGGCGACTCCACTGAGGGTGATTCCCTCTTTTCCCTTTGATGATACCTAGAAGGATTATCTAGCGACTCCACTAATGACAAAGCCAACCATGGCTTCTCTATGGGACCCACGTAATTTTAAACCCTTGGATATGAGTAAAATCCTGGGTTATCCGCGACAAATGCCTCCAAGGTATGAAAGTTGGCTCCCTAGATTCACTGGTAATGATGGGGTTAGAGTCGAAGATCACATGGATAATTTTTGTGCTTTCTTTCAACTCCACCCTATCAGTGATGATGTTGAAGATTTGGCAATGAAACTTTTCTCTGCCACTCTTCAATGTTCATGGCAATGCTAGGAAATGGTATAATGATCTCCTTGATGATCACATCTATGAGCCAGTTAGAAGAAACCTTTCTCGAGAAATGGGGTATTAAATTAGAAGATCTCTACATGCTAATAAAAAGACTCAAGTACATGAAACAAACTAAGAACGAGACTATCAAGGAATTCCACACCAGGTTTGAGAATTTGCTACACCAAATTCCTAGAAGCCATCACCCTGAAGATAAGTACCTCGCTTACCTCTATACCAATGCACTCTTAGTGCATTTAGGGCTTTTCCTCAATAAAAAAAGGACCAAGAACAATCCAAGAAGCTTATCACGTGGCTATACAAATCGAGGCAAATATCTCCTTGTTCAAGGGAGAACATCTCTTTACTCCAGAAACTAAAGTTGATGACCCCAAAGATACCCCAGATGCTCTTAGTCTGGAAAGATTAGTTTCCCTTGAAATCTTTGTTAGTAAATTCTAGGAAAGAAGGGAACAATTAATCGACCAACAAGAGGTTGAGGAGAAGGATCCTAATGAAGGTTTCCAATCCCATGAGGAAGAGCAAGAATTTACTCATGCTTCTACCAAGGATAATGAAGACCTAGTTGAAGACCGAGAGCCTGAAGATATCAAACATGATGATGAAGTATTAATGTGTGCTCCTCCCTTTGATGAAGCCATCCGAGATCCTATTCCTCCTGCACAAAAAGAAGAGGATGAGGTTAGTCACTTTCCTTTTCAAGTTTTTGACGATGCCTTATTCTATGATTCAGAAGGTGAACAAGAAAGGGAACCCTTGGACGAGCTAGACCCTCCATATTATGAAGCTAAAGATGTAAGGGAAAATCATGAGGACGAGGCACTAATCCTTGCTCCTCCATTCAATGAAGTTATCCATGCCTTTGACGCTCCTGCACAAAAAGAAGTGAGTACGATAAGTTGTTTCCCTTTCCAAGATTTTGATGATGCCATATTTTGTGATTTGGAAAGCACAGAAGTGTTAGAGGAGCCCTTGGATGCTTTGATCCCTTCGTGTTATGATAAAGGTAATGACATGGTTAATAATATTGATGAGTTCATACATGTCAGGAAACGTAAATGGGATGTGATTGGGTATGATGGGGATCCCATTTACGACATTGAGGATCATTTCCAAATGTTGCCTTTAAAACTATCATATGAGGTTACTAATGATTCTGACATATGGCAACTTGGAGACGATATAGTTACAGACACTTTCCAAACACCCAAGGATGACCTAGTTCTATGTTCTCCTGATGATTTTCGGTCATACCTTGAGGATTTTGATCAGTATTCCTTTGAGCATTCGGATTTATTCTATGAGGAAAATTATCAACCACCGTTGTGCTCAGATCTTGATAAGAGTGAGGATGTTGCTTGCCTAAAGCAGGATACTTGTGACAAGATTTTCCAGCCTCCTTCGATTACTTTACCTCGCTATGTCACCAAGGGTGTAGTTGGGAAACATGTCCCTTGTCTTGAGTTTTCTTCGGGGCAAAGCATTCTTTTAGAATTCAAGGGTAAGTTGAATACCTTGAGAAGAAGTTTATTATTTCAGTCTTTCAGCTTTCCCTTAGAAAATTTCCGATCATCCTCTAGGTTCTTGCTAGTCCCTTCCCAAACCTCAGGATGTGATGACGTCCAAGGTAGCCAACCTTCAGACTCTTGAGTCAATCTTTTGAACCTTTGATTTTTCACGATCCCTTTCTGAGATGGATTAAGCACTTTCCTAGAAGTGTGACTTGGCATAATTTTGTCCCTCCCTCCCGCCTCCATGAGCTAGACTTTACGATTTCCGATGATATTATAATTGCTCTAACTCATGTTATTGTTGTGCTTAACTTGTCATTGTTTTGGTTTATGATGAAGCACAGAGGCAGGTATTATGAGGTATTGCTAGGATGGTTTCACTGGTTATTTGACTACACCTAGCATTCAACCAACATGTAAGTAGAGGTAGGTAGGCATTTGCATCCATTGTATATACCATCTGCATATCATGCTAGTATAGTTATAGTTTCATTTTTGTATTCCTTCATTATGTATATATGCATGCTTATGATTATATTTTTATATCATATATGAACAAGGGGTGATATCACCACCCTAAGGATTATTGATGCATTTTGTTGAGATCTAGCAGGCACAAGTCATACCAGAGATGTTGAGGTTCTCATGCGCTCTATGGTGAGCACATGTCCCCAAGTTGGAGCCAGATGTTATCCCCTACCGTAGGGATAACTAAGGAGATCATGTCTCAAGGCCCACAGGTCCTAGACATGGAGTGTCGAGAGTCGAATGCCTTGAGCATGGCCCTGGAGGGCCCCTCTTTTCTTCAGTGCAGCCCATTTAACAACAACAGCAGTATCCATCCCACCAACCTGGTCCTGAAGTAGCAGTAAGTCTTGCTCCACGAGGTAATGAGTCAAGGATGAGGTAATGAGGCAAGGATGCAAAAAAATCCTTGCCTTAGTCTTATCATCCCTTTAGGTCACTGGGGACGTCTCCCTTGGGGTAACTTTGAAATACTCTTAAACAGAAAGGGGTTTCCTATTAAGGTGGCAGTGATAGGTCACCCCCTATTACGCCAATCTTGCATTCACTTGCCTTGGGCTTTGGGCAAGTATAGATTGTGCGATAACAGGCTCAAGAGGGAGCCAATCATTCAGAGGGAGTTCCCCCCCCCCCCAAATCCAGGGGGGAGAGAGACATCTCCCAGGACTGAGAGACAAGTGTCATGGGTTGAGGAGGCCAGACAGAAGCTTCTAGGAGATGTGATCTTGCTACAGTGACAGAGGAGACAGCCAGTCAAGAGGACTGGGTATGGATTTTATCTCAGTCACAGAGGGAGCAGCCAATGAGGCAAATTGGACAGCAGGACTTACTCCAGTGATAGAGGGAGTTGGCCTTAGAGTTTGAGATGGAGGATCCTGGCCGGATGTACTCTTGGGATTAGAGGTGTGACGAGATCAGATGAGATCTTCCTCTTCAGCAGATACTGATGAGATTCGATATGATGGACTGCAAGTCCATGACTACACCTATGATGACAAATCTGAAGAAGTTGAGTGATTCTACTTCAGATTCAGATTTGGTGGATCCCACGATGTACAGGCAGTAGATTGGATCATTGATGTACCTGGTTAATGCCAGGCCAGATATTTGCTTTGCAATGAGCACCCTGAGCCAGTATTTGGTTGAAGCCAAGGCAGTTCCAATGGGTGGCAGCGAAGCATGGTACAGTTGGATATGGTTTGTCCCAAGTGATGAAGTGAGGCTACAGAGATATACAGATTCTGATTGAGTAGGAATGCAATAGACAGATTGAGCACCTTAAGGTGTTGCTTCAACTTGGAATCACTTACAATTTACGGGATAAGCTGGAAGCAGGCTTCTGTAGCACTCATTACAACAGAGATGGAGTATGTCACAGCCAGTGTCGCAAGTCGTGAAGTGGTGCAACTTCAGAAGCTTCTTATGGGACTTCATCTAAGACATGGTACAGAAGGGAGCAGTGAAGCTCCAATACTTATCCACAGATGAGCAGATTGCAAATATTCTCCTAGAGTGGCCATGATGATTTGGCTGAGGAGGATGATACACAGGATTAGCCATCTTGATTTCGCTAGTGATGAGCGTTGATGTTTCAACATCAGGCAGACATTCTCCCAGATTTGTCATGCACAGGGTTATGCTAGTGTTGATATGACCAAGGGAGAATGATTCCTTCACTCACAGGGCTTTGCTAGTGGTGAATGGCCCAGGTATGTTGATAGCATCGAGCAAACATTCTCCCGATTGGTCATGCACGGGGCTATGCTAGAGTTGATATGACCAAAGGAGAATGATTCATTCACTCATGGGGGTCTGCTAGTGGTGAATGGCCCAAATATGTTGATGTTCTCCAGGTTCGGGCAGACATTCTTCCTAGATTGGTCATGCATAGGGCTATGCTAGTGCTTATATGACCAAAGGAGAATGATTCACTCATCCACAGGGCTTTGCTAGTGGTGAGTGGCCCAAATAAGCATCAAGCAGACATCATCCCAGATTGGTCTTGCACGGAGCTATGCTATTGCTGATATGACCAAGGGTAATGATTCATTCACTCATGGGGCTTTGCTAGTGGTGAATGGCCCAGGTGTAGTCCTCCTGTCAAGGAGTGGATGGACTCGAGATGCTATTACATGCATATTCTGGGATGGGATGCATGTGTGGAGATGGCATATCAACATGGCTCATGAAGACAACCTTTCTATGACAGAAGAAATCCAAGTATGGAGAATGCCTCCCTCATTGAGAGGGAGTGTTGGAGATTTGCAACTTCAAGCAGTGATTCTCCACAAGAAAGTACAAGAAGACACATCTACACCATTACAGAAGCCCCGGGAAGAAGTTGAAGACCCAGGAAGAGAAGTCGGCCCCACAGGAAAAATAATAATAAAATTGAAGACCGAGAAATAAGAATTCGGCCCCAGACTGGCACCTAGATCAATATAAATACAGGACTGGCTCATTTCATTTTGACAATTAGACAACTCCTTTTGTAGTGCGCACAAGGCAGTTGCAGCTGCACTTTTGGCAATTTTGCTATTTCTGGGTTACTGGTTATCTTGGAGAGTACGCCACACTTGGAGAAACTCTTGCTTGGTTTTTCTTGGTCATATTATTGAGGAGCTAGATCTTGGTCATGCTAGCCTTGGGGAGGATCTTCTCTATATGGTATTTTCGCTATTGATGGTGATGTACTGGTAATATCTTGGACTGAATTCTTCTAGAGAAAGGTTGTTGGGTTTTCTCCCAAGTTTGCCTTTCCCAAGATAAACTCGTGTTCTTGTGTTGTGTTCTTGTGTCTACTGTGCATGGTTAATATTTCTAGATCTTGTTATTTCTGCTGCATTGTTATAGTTGAGATTTTCAGTGTATAGTTATTCTGTGATAACTGATGTATGAAAGTGAATCTTGTTATTAATCATAAGGCAATAACTATCAAGAGCTGAGAATCATGTAAACACCAACAGTTTGCACCTTGTTTTTCTTGATACTTCTCCACCCATAATAAATTCAAAGTTAAAATAGACCTACGATAGTTTATTTATACTTTGTTTAAATATGATTTTTTAAGTTATAATAAATAAAAAATATTATTTTTTATTTATTAGCATTACACATATACACGCAGACATAGGGCTGTAAAGCACCTCTCTTCTTTCGGCACAAAATTGCCAAAGTCATCATCTGATTTGATTTATTTATTTGAATTTTCATACAAACACACAGCAATTCATTGAACTGTTGTAGCTCGTTCAACAGAATTGGAGACAAAATACTAGAAAGTTGAGTTCAATGGAATATTATCAACCTGTTACCCATTAATCTGGCATGAGGAACGCCACCTCTATTGTCTTGGGATACATGAATTTGTGGTAGTAACGTAAACTTCATCCAGAAGCTCCGTTCTCAAGGCTACAGCTTTAAAGGAGACAAAGAAATACACTGGGAGACGAATTTGCTAAAGACTTGGAATACAGGGCCTGAGAGGTCTCATGACAAGCCTTTGATCGGTTGGCATATGAGATGATCTGCCACAAAGCCTCAGCATGGAGACAAGCTTTTGGATTTTTTTCAAGGAAAAGATGTGTCGTATAAATTTGACAGCTTCCTGGCACTTACAATAATCTCAGTGATTCTGTTCAGCTACTTTGTGAAACTGATATGCACAAGTGAAACAGGAGTAAATGTAAAAGTTGGTAAAAGTTAAAAAAAAAAGGGGGCATCGAGAATTCTGCAGCATGGTAACTGGTGTAATGTCCCTGCTAGAAAAGGTGATCTTTGGCACTCATATTGTAAACAAAAGGAGGCCTGTAGCAGACTAATTGGTTGTGCTTGAGCTTCGGACCCTTATTGCGATCTCAATGAAGGTGTTTGAGGATTCTGTCATTTTTCTTTGAATAGTAAAACCCAGCAACATGTGACCCTTATTGCGATCTCAATGAAGGTGTTTGAGGATTCTGTCATTCTTCTTTGAATAGTAAAACCCAGCAACATGTGATATYAAGCATATTCAATGTCATGCAATGCTACAGCTGAGTTATATATAAAAATTGCTACCTAAATGGATTGACATTAGTATTCAGGGACCACAAATGGCCAGCCATGTACACAGAGTCACAGACCAGCAGTTCAGGCGATTGGGATCATTTCTTTCAGTGTTGAGAAGGGTTTTACTATACATTGATTATATCACTACCTGATCAGAGGGTTTGGGGCTAATTAAAATTTACTCCGTAGAGCATATTTCCAGCAAGAATATCTTTGTAGCATTCATCATCCCTTATATCCTGTGTTCCAGCATCGTCACTTTATCAACACTTCATGTAATTTCATGTTTGTGGAACCCTACATATGGGCAATTTCTAAGATCGTCCTGATATCTGATGGTCATTATTTGGGGACGTCTTGGATAAGAACAAGAAAGGGTGTATGATAACCAAATATGGAGAGCGCTCCCTCTTCTTTTGAGTATTAATAATTATGATTTGTAAATGGTACTAATAGCAGGTGTCAGCTTATACAAAACCCTTGAATGGTGGATCTTGAAAACTACCACATTATTTTGCTTCCTCCTTTGGATGTGGGGCTACCAGAGAATTTTATTAAGAAAAGAAGATTTGGAGAAGAGGGTTACTCTCATATTTGACTTATGGAGATGATTTGATGCCCCCCTATTGAAGGAACGTATTCATTATTTGGAGGAACGTCTCACCTTTAGAGACCATACAGTCCACAACATTGGAGGAATCATGGAAGATTTTGCATGGTGCAGACTGGAGTTTCCCTTTGGAGGGTTTTGGATGGCTACACACTTCATCTTGGAAACCACAATGTCCACCTTGAAAGAAGACCTGGGGTTTTGCTTGCATGATTTGTGGAGAGACACATTTTTTAGGGCTTCTGGAGGAAGGACGTTGCACCTTGGAGCCATTTTCTTCCACGGCTAATGGAGACGTCCCCTTTTCTATTTCATTTGATCATTGACAACGTGGCATGACCACTTTGTTTTCATTGTGTCTTTAGATTACTTAATTGGGAGACAAATGTAGTCTACTTCTCCTTAGTGGATTTCACTTGAAATATTAATATTCTATTGTAAAGGAAGTTGAGCATCTCCATATAAATAGAGATGCACTTCCTCATTTATATTCTTGTGCTATGGATGGCTAGCTAGAGCGCTCTCATGAAGGCTATTTGCGGATGCTTCTCAATGAATGGGTGTTCAATGAATGAATGGCTTTGTGTGTGGTATGATGAGTGAGTGATCTCTTCATTTCCTTGTGGTATTTATTCTTGAATGGCTGTAAATGTGGTGTACTTCTCAAGTGATGGTGGCATGCCCTCTTCTACCTTCTTTGATAGATCCCTTCTCAAAGACATTGGAAAAATTTTAGTGAAGACTGTTCCCCTTGACCTTCTTGAAGTTTATGAAGCAACTAGGGTCATCTATTAGGGTATGTAGAGGACTACCCTAATTATCATTTTGGTTCCACTTGTAATTATTGAATGAGGAGCCTTAGTTCACCCATATGCCCAATGAAAAGGCACTAGTTTCCGGACCTTCCATCACTCTTATTCTCTTAATCAAATTCAAAACCATTTTGCTGGATTTACTCTTCATATCACCTTGAACTTATTGCCCTGAATCCCAGCAATCTTATCCTAGGGAAGTCCCCCTTGAGCCGGTGAAGAGCTGGCCTGAAGTGAAGAAGAGGGTTGGTGACGTGACAATGGCCTCCCTCTTAGTTTCACCAAGGTTGCACTTGAGCTTTAGAAATTTATCCGAAGAAGTGCAGTTTTGTGTGATAACACAGCCAATTCATTCTTCCAAAGATACAACACTAGACAATTGGCATATACCATTGTCAACAAATTCAGTCTTCCAAAGAAACAACACATGACAATTGGCAGATACCATTGACAGCAAATTCATTCTTCCAAAGAAACAACGCTACACAATTGGCATTTCTACGAGCGGTATGCTTCCAGAACCAAGATGCTGATAAAAAACATTCCGCTGGCATTAGTTCATTATAATGAAAATTTAATATCTTAAAGTTCCTAAGGGAATGTTCTAACCCGAGCACTATTTCATTTATTTAAATTTTATAAAAAATAACTAGGTCTTTTGAAGAAAATTCTGCTAAAAGGCGAGGCAAGCAAAATAACCAAAGAATTTGCAGTGAGTAAGTTTGTGAAGAAAAGAAGTGCATGCCATAGAATGGAATGGAATGGAAGCTTACTTGTTGGCGAGAGGAAACCAAGGCCTGTTCACTGAATTGATCGCTGGGCTCAACAAGAAGATCGTTCTCCTCAGAGGCGAAGGCCTCTCCCAGAATTACAGCATTCGATGATTGCCTCGATCTCTTTGCAAACGGCGCCATTTCAGAGCACGTCCACGGATTCGGAGATCGCAGGGAATTTCTCAACCTGCGTGGAGGATAAACCACGCAACGAGGAGAAGACCTCAGAGCTTCGGCGTTCAGGTCAGAGGAATGCCGCAAAGTAAAGGCACGAGAATCGCAATGAATTTGTGCATATGCCATGTGCTGAGTCCTGGGTCCGCTAATTTAATAAGGGGGAACCACAACCCGATACCCTCCCTGCCTGTAGTCGGTCAGCTTCAGCTTCCCTTCACTTCCTTGACAGATAGATGCATGGGTAAATCTACTTATGACTTTGTACTGTATCTATCTACCTATGCTTCTTTTAATAAGGTCAACAAAGTGCCACTTTTAATACCACAGGGAACAAAATGGGAAAAATGGAAACTTTTTATAATTGTTCTATAGCCAAATAAATGGGTCAAAACAATAAATCTAAAGGTAACTGGGTGACCTCCGCCGCTGTACCACCCCACCAATTCTTCAATTCTCCATCCTCGTATTCATACCACACACTCCTCTCCTCGGGAAATTCAAACTGCTCCGATCAGCATATAGATCGTGCCAATTTAAAAATTGATTGTTGGTAACTGTGGAATTATTCAACGAATATTTTAAAGTCAAAAATAATGTTTTAGATCTCAAATACGTGCGAAAACACTTGTAAACTAAAAAAATATATATTATTTTGTTTATTGTTATTAATGAGAGATCGATAACCATTTTAATTGCTATTTTAATTTATAAAATTAGAAATTGATTTGCTTTATTATTTTATTTTATTATGGAAAAGGTTATAAATGATCTTTATCTTATTATTATAAAATATTGAAAACACTTGTAAACAAAAAAAAATTATTATTTTGTTTATTGATGTTAATAAGAGATTGATAACCATTTTAATTGCGATTTTAATTTATAAAATTATAAATTGATTTGCTTTATTATTTTATTTTATTATGGAAAAGGTTATAAATGATCTTTCTCTTATTATTATGAAATATTGAAGAAAAAAAATAGCTTACGTAAGTTATAAACATTAATATTGTTATAACTAGATTTTCTGAAATCAGTATGTTAAAATTTAAAAACTTTTCATGTTTAGAATGAACACGCCATCTATTATTTAATTAAAGTTTTCAACTTTATAAATATTATAAAATTAACAAAATCATTTTAATAAAAATGCTTTTTATTTTTTTTTAGATAATTGATTTATTTCAACATTTTATTTTATTATAAAAATTGTAAAGAAATTTTATTTTATAATTAAAAGAAAATAAAAATGGTTTTTATCCTTTATTTTGTGGATAATTGATTTATTTTAACATTTTATTTTATTATAAAAATTTGTGGATAATTGATTTATTTTAACGTTTTATTTTATTATAAAAAAGTGTAAAGAAATTTTATTTTATAATTAAAAGATTGTAAGGAAAACTTTTTAATATTTTTTTTATATATAAGTTATAAAGATCATTCTTATTACAAATATTATTTAAAATTGAGGATCCCATTTTGATTTTCATTTTTTATTTTCTTAATTATAAATATTATATTTAAAATTGAGATTATCATTCTTATTTTCTTAATTATAAAGATTATATTTAAAATTTTCTTAATTATAAAGATTATATTTAAAATTGAGGATTCCATTTTAAGAAAAAGTGGTTTTTATTTTTTATTTTCTTAGTATTATAAAGATTATGAAAATTTTATTCTAGTAAAAAAAATTAATAAGAACAGATATATTTGTATTAGAAAAGTTATTAATAAGAACAAATATATTTGTATTAGAAAAGTGTTGCAATCGCAATGGTTAGTGTGATAATACAAGGGTAGCAGGTGTGGGGACAAATAAAAACAACTTTTGCCTAGGTCTAGGGAAGTCCACAAACAATTAAGCTGAGGCATATACTCTTTTCGAGGGTTTTCTTCTAGCAAATCAATCGAGAACAAAGTCATTGATTGTTATAGGCGACTCAAGCATAATTATCAACTTCATGATTGTGAAATCAGCCCCATTCAATAGCAAGCTAGCATTTATTATACCTTGAATTCAAAAGGAGGTTTGTAGACTTCAAAAGATCTCATTCTACTAAGTTTTAAGAGAATGTAATTACCAAGCCGACTCTTCGGCTAATGAGGCCACCACACTAAAAATAGGGGTTCTCTAAAAAAAATGAGGGTTGGCAATATCAAGCAATCCTTAATTCTTATAGGCCTATGGACATGGAGGCACATTACATCATAATAAATCACCATGTCATGACACCTTTGTCGATCGATTTCAAGCAAGGCACTAAGATATGAAAAGGACCTACCTCCACGTCTCTCAGATGCACGAATTTACTCATGGTTTTCTTCTTGAACCATCCAACGTGATTTATCAAGGGAAAGGTGGGATAATGGAGATCTATGTGTGATAAACGAGCAGCACTATTTGGAACAAGGTTATTCAACTCTAAAATTATTACTTAGTAAGTGTTTCCCTCGCCCTCTAGACTGTGTTTTGAAACTTTTGTTTGATGTTTAAAGATTCAGGTTATGCTATGTGCATGGTCATCTCTTTGTCCTAATTCTTGGAACTCTTTTGGGTGTTTGGTATTTCAGTCTTCTTGCAATTTCGGTCTTTGTTTGGTGACTGCCATCCTAGTGCTTTTGGTTTTAGTATTTGCGAGCTATGGACATTTAGTGCCTCAATCACTTTGTTGTGTGGTCTATGGTGCAGCTGGCTAGTTTATCTTGTGTTTTGAAATTAGGGTTTTCTATGGAAAATTTTCTCGTAGCGGAATCTTGGTCCATTAAGACATTGTTTGGCACTAGTAATGTTGTCCTTCTTTGTGTGGTTTATCCATGAACTATTGGAAGCCCGGGAATTTCACAAGGTTCTCAGAAGACATGAAGAATTCAACCAATGTAACAAAACCTCACTCTTCTCTTTGACTACCAAAGTCCATGAAAATGAACAACACTGCACCTCCCAAAATGCAATGATTATGAACACTATGGTCCAACATAAACAACAAATCAATGTCTTAGAGGTAGAATGCTCCATGTTGAGAAATATGGTTAGCAATATTAGCAAAGGATCTCATTATGTTGCTTCCAACCACAAGATGTGGACAAATTCAGTCCAAGCAGATTTCATGGAGGAAGATATTGCCCATCAATTGATGGAAGATATGGACCTGGGAAACCATGACCCTCATCCTTCCAACATTGGGTAGGAAGAAGCCAACAGTGAACATGTTTTTTGTATATATTTATGTTTAATAAATCAATAAGAATCCTAGGTGTTTTCCTAAGGCTTTATACTTGAAAGAAATTTTGGAATGTTTTAATTATGGACGTTTGTAAAACTTTGTTTTTGGTAAATATGGACTATCTATTTTGTTTGGAAAATCGGGCCAATAGTATTTATATACTCCTTGTTATTTAGCTATGCTACAACCTTTATAATAAATTTTATCCATTTTCGGTTAAAGAGAAGGATGATAACACATGAAAGGCAACTATCCAATCAAACATTTTGAGAATTGTCCAAAATTTGAGAAAGACTATCTATGAAGATAAAACAATTCTTCACGAAGGATTTCTAAAAACTACCACATGTATAGATTCTAATAAATACTCCTAATATCAAGCAAACTTTAAAAAACATTATACATTATTACTGAATAAAAGCATGGTGATTATAAGCTTCCTCCCAGTTCTCTGCATTGGCCGTGAAGTTTTGATCCTCCACAACAAACCCAATTGACAACCTATCATTTGAATTAGCTAAAGTATTGTTTAGGAGCATGGTGATTGTAAGCTTCCTCCCAGTTCTCTGCATTGGTCGTGAAGTTTTGATCCTCCACTACAAACCCAATTGACAGCCTATCATTTGAATTAGCTAAAGTATTGTTTCTTACTAGTCCCACAACCGGATGTCAGAGAACAATGCGCTCATCTTGAAGGTCCTCATTTTTTCTCATTTGATCCTGCAGGGTTTCTAATATGAAGACAAGTTTACAATTTATAGCCTCTTCCTAAGAATGCATTCTATTGGTAATCAAGAAGATTGAGTTCCTATTATCAGTGATATCCCAACATAACACCTAAATGAGCCCATTATCTCCACTCACAACATTCATACTAGCAAGCCTAGCTTCACAGACCAACATTCCCTCATAAAAGTAGAAGAAGGACAAAAAGCTAACCTTTTGCAAATTCAAGTTGAGAGGAGTAGGGGATTCTAGAGCAAAAAATAATGATAGACCAGAGAGACAACGCAATATAGCTCAAACCAACCAAATCAATCTAAGCCACACGAACCAACATATGAAGAGCTTGAACCATACTTACAAATATGACCTTGATCACACATACCCAAGCCACCAAGTCAACAAAAATCAAAGCCCCATAAATCAGAGTCAGAGACAAAGCTAACAAATCTTCACGAACTAGAGCCAATAGGCACAAACTCGACAAATTATCATGCCCAATATCCCACAAACATGATCCAGAAGAAGAAAAATCCAATGCAAAGCCCCAATTTAAACTAAGTCGAGATAGAACCAAGTGCACATACCGAGAAACATTATAAATGCTCAAACAAAAAACCTACATCAAGAGCCATAATTCTCTACAGGAATTGATGTGTCTAACCTCACATTAACCTTCGAGTGTTGGAGGATACCTTGGGCTTAATGTCCCTTGATCATCGTAAATGGCAATTAAGCTTCTCATGTATATTGATGTGCCAATTGTCTATCATGCAAGGTCATTTCGGTATTGTGGTTTAATACTTAGGGGATGGGGAAAAATACCTCCCCACTTTTTAATCTTAATGTCATGTCCCCATTTTTGGATTCCCATGTTCGACAGTGGAAATGACTTTTGTGGTTTGTCAGTGAAGAAAAAGGGAGTCAAAAGGGGTTATTTAATGTCACTTAGTTAGTAGGTGTTAATTATTTAAAGTAACTTTAGAGTAATAAGTTACTTAACCCTTACTAAAGTGACTTTTAATCTTAAAGTGAAAAGTGGAGGGAAAATACCCTGACTAGTGATTTTATGCTCGAGGTCGACCGTGATTTTGTAGACTTAGATTTCACTGAGACACCGTCGYAGGGGAGGATTCATGATGGCAGTTTCAGTCCCTTCAAGGAGATCAACTTGGGATTCCGGGGGAGGAGGATGCATACTGGGAGTGTTGGTCCACCGATGATGATCAAAGTGGTGCAGTGTCAGCATGGTGGTACCTCTTCAAGATTGGTTTGGGACCCTAGGATAACATTTTTCGATAGTTCAACTACTATTAGAGAGGAGAGCATTGATTTTGACCTTCCAGAGTTTACTTTTGGGAGGCTTGGGAGTGGGTGCTTAAAGGAGTGGTCTTCTGAGGAGTTGACCAAGTTTATGCAGCTTATGATTACCTGGCTTATCAAGGGTAGTCAGGGGGATTCTTGTATTGGATCCTTCCAAACCAGTGCTATCAATAGAGGGTGTTTCACAACATACATGCTAGTTTGGGATACTGGAAACTTTACCGTCTACGAGATTCTTATGTTCGCATGGAGGGACTTTGCGAACGATATGTTGGGAGATTGTCTAGACTATGCTTGGATGATTGCGATAGACTGGGGTTGTTGGAGTATTATGGCTTTTCCCTTTGATACTTGGAGATGAGGTGTAGTGGATGCTCTATTAGTTGACGACCACATAGGCTTATCTATGATGTTTGATTTCAAAGTTGGGATACATTGGATGTGTATCATCCTCGATAGTGGATGCGATGCTTTGAGGCATTATAACTTGTGGATTCAGAGTGGGCACGATGGTCGGATGACTATGATCAGAGTGGCGCAACATCAATGTGGTGATTCCTTTCTAATGATATCTTGGGACCCTAGGATTCTAGTAGGAGATAGTGCGACAGTTGACACAGAGGCAAGAGCTAGTTTTTGCCTTCATGAGATTAGTTCCCTAGTACAGTAGTTCCTTGATGGGTTGATCAAGTTCTTGCACCAATGAGTGGCCTTACTTGTGGGTGGTTTTCAAGAGACCTCTAATATTAGTACATTACCAGACCACATCTTGAGCAGAGGGTGCTTCACATCTTATAGGGTGGTTTGGGATCCTGGTATCATTTTCAGTTTCAATCTAGATCAATCGATGAAGCGTCAAATCACGATGGAATTGCTCGAGGACAAGCAATATTTAGGAAGGGAGGATTTTTTGTAATGTTCCCAAGTCATTATACCAGGAACATCACGTCTTGCATGAATTTTAAACTTTTTATGGTTGTGGCATTTCGTCAAACACTTTGTTTATTATTGTCTCTTAGGTTGCGCTAGGGTTTTACTGATGAGTTTAATGTGTGTTTGCAACAACAGATAAGAAGATAAAGCAATGAAACATACCTCAACCATATGCAAGATCAACAATGTAATAGACAACCAACAATGATTCATATTTGATCTTTATTCATAATAATAAGAACATAATACAAGAGTGAGGTCGATCTGGAATGCTCAACAGATGGCTCCCATAAACATAAAGAGAGTTGCTGCAAAATGCTCCAATAGAAGACTACAAGCCTTCGAAGGCTGAATACTCAATGAAGACCAACACAGGAATAGATTTGGGTCGTAAGAAGTGCTAAACCCCCAAATTGGAAGATGCCATGCTCCGTTGGAACACTAATAGCCTCAACAATTCAGCCCTGCTGCCAAAGATGTCCAAACCCTCCGGTAAATATTCCAAATAGTAGATTAGGTAAATACAAGAACAACCTAGGTGCTCAAATATCCAAGATCCTTCTCAAAGTCATGGATCTAGCCTCCCTCCAAGGAATGGTGCGCCCCCCTGGATGCCTGAAACCCTAGATAATTCAATCACCCTCCTAGATGCCTCCAAATGCTCCACAACCCCACTAGAATGATAGATCGGGGCCTGGTTGCCTCACTGGTGAAGTCCCAAGTGAAATAGTGAAGATCTGGGCTAGCAAATGACTGAAACCATTTTTTGAAGTTTGCTCCTCTCCTCCAATTCGTCCCATGCATCTAATAAATCAAATGGCACATAAGACTCCTCCTGAATGGAATAGATCTGGTGTCCAAGACCCTGCAATGAAAACCCAAGTGCTAGAATCTCTAGAAGCCTTGTCAATCACCTGTAATGAACTTCCCTCAATGGATGGTGCGCCCTCCCTCTCTTCATGTGCCTATGGCTGGTGTAGAACCCTCCTGCACTGAGTAGATCTTAACTAGAATGGTGTGGGGGCATATTGCATCCCCGAGACCAAGCTTTGGACAAGCTAGGTGGAATCTTTCACCACTGAATCGTCCTCTAGGGTTTGTTAAGTCAAAACCCTAAAAAACCCCAAGGTATGGGCTCTCTAGCTAGAAGCCGAATATCAAAATGATAATCATACATGAATGAATGAGAGAATAGAGGCCATTGCGTCTCCTTTATACTTCCTGTTCACCTTGTCTCTGCAAAGTGACTTTCATTTTATTAATTAATTAATTAAATCACTTTAATTAATTAATTAACCTTTTTACCTCTAAAAAACACATTATTTCTCCATGTGGCTTCCTTGGCCATTGAAAGCCACTTCACATCATCCTATCATGTAGTGTTGTTCTTCCCGATTCCAATGAGCTATTACACTGAGAGGTTCCTCCAAGTATTGTGCCCAAAATGATCTCTTCAATGAATTTAATTAACTTATAGCTCAAAATACTCAAAATAATGGAAACTGTCGGAATGCAACGGAACCAAAGCCAATCTGTGTGGAATGGATCATAATGATGAAATAGGATGAGTGATGCAAGCCGGACCCCAAAATATCCGTCAATAGCTCCTGTACTCGCTGTAATCTCCAACTGGCTACCCTGGTCATCATAGCACTGTGTAATACCCTGATGTCCCAAAGTGGGGACATTACATTTTTCATGTCCCCATTTTTGGATTCCCCTGTTGGACAGTGAAATGACTTTCATGGCTTGTCAGTGAAGTAAAAGGGTGTCAAAAGGGTTTATTTAATGTCACTTAGTTAGGAGATGTTATGTATTTAAAGTAACTTTAGAGTAATAAGTTACTTAACCATTATTAAAGGGACTTTTAATCTTAAAGTGAAAAGTGGAGGGAAAATAAGGGTTATTTGATTTAGCGAAAAAGGGGAAAGTTCTACAAGTTATATTTGATTCGATCAAAAAGGGGAAAGTTCTAGAAGAGATGGAAAAAGGATAAAAAGAGGGGTAGAGCATCATTTTGGCATTATGATTTTGATCTCTCATTTTGGAGTGTTCTTGGATCCATTGTTTGGTTAAGGTTTAGCAAAACCCTTCCTCTATTGGTTTGGTTTCTGTGGTGATATCCACCCTAGCTAGAAAAGACGTGAATCCACCTAGGATTTCCATTGGAGCCTAAACAGGAGGGGAATCCATCTAGAATTTCCATTGGAGCTTCAATTGGGATTTGTTTTCAATTGGAGATATATCGGCTTGCGCAAGAGGTTGATGAATATTTTAGAGGAGGCCATACTCAAACTTTGCAGGTACGAGGAGGGTTTCTGAGTAAATCGTGGTACAAGACAACCCCACGAGTTGAGTGTAGGGTGTCCCGCGAGGCCCCCGCGCGTTGTGCAACTTCGTCCCACGAGGCCCCGGTAGACGACCGACTGAGTCCAACGAGGACCTCTACGATAAGGGTTTTGCAGTGGTCGATTGGATCTGTACGACGAGGGGTACATGAGTGGATTGTTTGCAATGGATTCATGAGGATCATGGTGACTTTCCAGGTTTTGTTTTCTTTGTTTGTGATTTTGCAGCTGCAATTGCAGCCAATAGAGATATGTGAGGTTAGTGTTTGGTGCAGTGGTTGTTACACCCAATAGAGATTTGTATTATTGTAATTTTTTAAGCTTCCATCCATAATAAAATGCCATGATCATCGTGTATTCAGTTGTGTGCAACACATGTGATAAAATATTCATTATGGGTATACTAGCAAATTGATTGTGAAAAATACTCAATCAATCTAACAACACATGTAATGCAAGTATTTGATGAAAGTGCACAATCAAAAATACATAATTGACAACGATCCCTTATTTTCCTAGCATTTCCCCTTGGGGACATTACACTTAAATTTCCACAATCTAGAAGGACAACCTCGTTGGCTAGATGATATGCTTGGTGGTTGAGTGACCTTAGGATGTGGAAGAACTCAACACTTTCAAATTGGATGACTTCTCTTCTATTTCTCTTAATAATCCTTATTGACTTGTTAGCACTTGAAAATGAGGCTCTTAGCATAAGCCTAACGATTAAAACCGGGTCCCCTATTACAATTAGTTGTTTAAAATGATTTTCATTGATAATCCTCTACCCTTAAAATAATGTTAATGCCTATGCTTGGTTGTTTTAAGTTCTACCCAAATCCCACTTGAAAGTGTTTATGTGTTTTCTTCGAGATTAAGAATGATCCTTCAGGATTAAGAATGATCACCTGCACTTACCACCCCTTATTCTCGTGAGTTTTTAGATCTCATTTTATATTTTATTTTACTATAAAACTTAAGAGAAATCTTTATTATTTTAACAATTGTTTTTTCACTTATTTTAATAAAAAAATAAAATAGTCTTATAATCTCTTTATACCATATTATATTTCTTTTAATTTTTTTCCAAGTTATATTCTCACTTGTTGGAATTGAACATATATGAGGAGGATAACAATCATTCATCCCAACCACCCAAGCTAAACTCAATTGACAATATTTCTCTTATTTTCTAATATTTTATGTACTATAAAATAAATATGCAACACAATTTCAACCTCATTTTTTTTTTTACCATAAATGAGAATATTTTAAAATAATATATGTATATATGTGTGTAGGTGTGTGAGATTACAAGTATATTATTCTAACAAAACACATTAAATGTAAAACACGTATCATTGTAGTGAGTCTTCGGATTCAAAATAGTGTTTTGATTTTTTTTAAATATTATGGACATTTAATTTTTTTATTTAATAATATATATTGATAAAACATTTAGAGATAGATTTATTTTTCATATAATTGTTTATATTTTTATTTCCTAAGAGATCACAAGTTGAAATTCAAAGGGATAGGGTATGTATATTTTCATAAACTTTATAAGTCAAATCGTTGAGTGAAAAAGGTCCCTTATCCCACAAACAAAGAGACAAAATTAGGCAAAATAAAATATGCTAAGAATGATGAAACCCACTTTCTACAAATATGATTATCATTGAATGTAATTTCCAAAAACAATCAAGATGTACCCACCGTTAGCGAAGTTTTTGCAAATCACGAAAAATAGATAATTAAAATTTATCGTGACTTCTTTTTTTTTGACCTCAAACAAATGTGAAAGAAAAACTATCATTTTTAATGGGTGGTATCACATAATCTTTGGAATAAGGGAGGGAAGGGGATTATATACTTCTTATTGGTGGTGAAAATTGGAATGCTTCGTATTACATAGTTGGCATATTTAATGGATTAAGCTTTTTTAACAAATATTGGAGACAACAACTTCATTTACGTGAGAAGAATTGTTAATTATGTAGTTAATTGGCTTCTCAACAAAACCATATCATGCAATATAGCTTTGTGTTTTTGGGACCTTGTTATCGTTATGGATGAATCGATTGGAAAGATGTATTGGTTAAGTCTTAATTCTTAATACCCTTGTAATCCACTTAATCATGTGTAAACTTTTTCGTTTACTTTTCAAGGTTTTTTTTATTGTATCCATTTTAGAGCTTTTGTGTATGTGTGTGGGAAGGTGTTTGATTTTTTGAAATTATTCTCAAATTAATTTAATAAAAAAAATGATTTTTACCTTTTATTTTATTAATATTATAATCAATTATTTTTTAATTTAGAAAATTTTAATTTTTATCTTATATTTTGTTTTATTATAAAAATTAAAAAAAAATGTTTTTATTTTAATAATCTTTTTTTTCTTATTCTAATAAAAAAATAACAAGAACTATCTAACTTTATTAACAATGTCTTTATAATATCTAACTTTATTAACAATGTCTTTATAATACATATTTGTATTTCTTTCTACATAATTAACTAGTATAAAATAAATATATAACAAAGTTTTGTCTTAAAAAATATTTATCATATCTAAAATAATATATACTAGTATACCCCCGAAGCGGGGGAAAGGAAACACCGAAGTGATTTGGTGTGGTTACTTTGTTTAAAGACCATGAGATTTTGTTTTTTGGAGGATTTAAAGTGATGTAGCCAAATGTAGTCAATGGTCAAAGTTTTGGGCCAACGATTTAGATCCTCATTCTCAGTTGCATTTAATGAAACCTATACAAACGTTGTGTGAAATTGGGTGAATCAACATATTTGGGCATGCAACTACAAAATAAACAAATTGATCATGAAAACAAATTGATTTCCTTCTATAACCCTTCATGCCAGCACTAAAGCGAATTTATTTCCTTCTATAACCCTTCATGCCACCACTAAAGCGTTTGAATTTACCTTACATATATAATTGGTCTAGTCATTGTGGTCATGGAGGACACAAGACAACACCAATTAGACTTATTGCAAACTTCATTTGTGACAATCCAGTTTGATCAAACTCTACTTTCTCATTTTCTGCCTCTGACACTCTTGCCTTTGCCTTTGCTACATGCGGTTCTGTCATAATGACACTACCTGACACTTCATACGTTTCCTTGAGCCATCTAGATGGTTCACTCCAAGCAATGAAATTTCGTAAATTTTTCTTTAGTGAGAAAATAAGGGAGTTGGGTTAGAAGAAAAGGGAATAAAACCTGAGGTATAAACATTCCACAATATGAATTGAATGTACTTTACATATGTTAGAGCTTCTAGCACCCAAAGAAATAACTTGATGGGTAATGTGTAAAAGTGAGTGATTAGATTTCATAATAAATATAATAAACTAAATATAGCATTTTTTTTACCAACTTCATTTATGAAATGGATTAGCAAATGGTTAGATTTCAAAATGGATATAAGAGAAAAATCAAGCCATTAAATGCAATGCCTCATGTAAGATATATCGATAATGTTTGGACTTCCTTTTTAAAGGATTAAGTGTTAACAATCTCAAGGTAAAAGGTTTTATTATTCTCATATTTATCATAGAGTAAGACAAAGCACATACAATCTTTTAAATGTGATTCATAATGACATGTAACTGTTTATAATGTGTGAAAAAAGCATCCACACCTGTCAATTCAGATGCAATTTCTCTGTGTTTTTCAAAGTAATCTCCAACCTTGCAATTTCTTTGCGTTTTTCAAAGTAATCTCCAACCTTGCAATTTATGTGCATAACATCATCCACAATAAATCTTTACATCTCCTTACAATCATCAACATTCTCCACGCTTTCCAAAGTCCAATCCATATCCTACCTAGCATTTTCCATTAATAGCATCGACTCTTTAAAGTTTCATGTGTATAATTTCCACTGGAGGTTCTTCATGCTTTCTAAACTCATACTGATTAGTCTCCAACTTAGTAACTTACCCAAAAGTCTCACATATCATTACAATATTCAGCATGACTACCTACAATTCTCACATCTCCTTGCAATCTTCAGCAAAATTTATGGGCACTTTTGAAAGTGCAACACAATCTCCTACCTTGCAATTTTCCTGGATAGCATCGCTCATTTAAAGCTTCACATCTCATTAGATTCTTCTTCAAGTTTCTCCATGCTTTCCAAACTCCAACCCATCTCCTTAATCTAGCAAAGCATAAATCAGTCAAAGTCGGATTTAAAAAATTGAGCTAAAACCATAAATGTTGTAGGAAACCCATACTTTGACACCAATCCCCAATCCCACAGATCAAATCAAATCCCCCCAAAAATTGCAAAAACCCTAGCAGTAAAATCAAAAGTCAACCCAACACACTAAATCAAACAATAACAAAACATACAACAAAAACAACAACTTTAAGGTTTTAAACTCAAACTACATCTATGTGGAATTAGTATCCTGACAAGGGACCCTGCCCTCTCAAGCCAAATGGATATTCCAGGTTACATTCGAACAACACTCTATACATCTTCATCCGAAATTGAATGTAATTTCTTCCTCAACAGAAAGGAAATTACGTACATATCAACAAATATTGCATACATTTTGTAACCCCATAAAATGGCTCCTTTCCTCATATTTATGTTGCTTCCATTTGTGCACTCTCGTTCCTTTGTGGCTTACCATATTAAATTGTTTGTGTCACTTACATTTGTGCCCTCATGTGCCTTTGTGGCCCACCCTATGAAAAAGTGTCCCTAATGGGCACCACTTGTTGTGGGGTATTCTACCCTACGGACTAACAAGCTAGGGCTTTAAACTTGTACGCAGATCATGACCCTTCAAGAATAACTTTTAACCTCCTACCCAAACCTATAACCCTTTTTCTCAGGCAAACACGAGAAGAATCAACTAACCTTTTTATCGACGGTTGAAGTAGATCCTCCGTTGAGCTTTTATCTCCTTGCTGTTGCTGCTCCTTCCACAAAGCTTCCTGCAATCAAGACAAAACTACGCATGCATGCTACTGATCTACTAGAGGGTTAGAGGTAAAACATAAATCAAATAACATAGACGAGACTCATGTATTCGGGATGGGAAAAGTATCTTTTTCATTAATCTCAATATGAATCAACTTACAATGATTTTAGAGACCGGCCATCGTTCCTCGATCCTGATCCTGGGCTCCTCCTCTTCTTTTGTCCTCCAACTGCTTGTTCTTGAATTCCTCCTAAAGCTTGAGGCAAGGCTAAAGGGTTGGGACAAAACGGACTTGGCAATTTGGCAGAGTTTCTTTGCTATGAT
>ML781487.1:156036-167481 GCA_009831015.1 Picea engelmannii
GGGGGTGGGGAAGCTCTGCTAACCACCAGTGGAAACCATAACACCAGAGAGTAACAATGGATGGAGTCACCCGAGCCATATCAAAATGCGGAGGTCAAGGGCAATAAACTCCCCTTCCCATCGCCATTAGAGCTTCATTAATACTCCCGGAGGGTGGCAGACGGAGGCACGGGCCCGTCACGTGGCTCTGTGCCTTGTTGGCACCCGCCTTGCTCCTGCCTGCGCCAGCTGGCCGTCACTAACACCCCATGCGGGGAAGCATCCATTGTCCTGGCTTTGTGTATGCAATGCTGGAGTAGAGGATGATCAGGTTCCAGGGCTGAATTACAGATGAGTTCTGGCTCGCCCCGATTAATGCCCATATTGGCCAGATCATCCGCAACTTGATTCGCCTTCCGTCTGACGTGAGTTGGGATGAGGGTCAAATTTGGTCGTAGAGAGTCCGAGATGATCTGCAGCCCATGCAAGAGTCTCCAGCTGGGCGAAATGCGCTCTGGGTTGGCTCCATTCAAAATTCTCCGCAACAAGCTGATGATGATTTGAGAATCGCCCTCCACAATTAGCTTGGTGAAGTTATTTTCGATAGCTAGTTGCAATCCCCTAGTTAGACCCCACAATTTTGCTGCATTATTTGTGGAATGTCCTATGGGGCCCACGCTGAAAAGAAGGACGTTCCCCTGATGATTGAGAAAAACAATTCCATACCCTGCAGGGCTCGGATTACCCTTAGAGGCCCCATCAAAGTTGAGCTTGAGGAAACCTTCTGGGGGAGGGGACTAGAAGGAGGGGTTGTCGAGGAGACATGACTGGGGAGAACGGGGAGGAGCCGTGGTGGTGGATGGAGGAGCCCAGTACCGAAGGATGAGCAGTTCATCTTGGTTACTATTAGCGCCTTGTTCAGACCACTCTTGAAGATGCAGAGTCTCCTGGATATTCCGACAGCATTGATGCCAGCAATGTTGCCATGGTAGGGACCTTCCTTTGAAGAGACTTCGGTTCCTTTATTTCTAGGTTTACCAAAGGATGAAACCCGGTAGTAGTTGCCATACCCTGTTGAGGAGGGGGGATTGGAAATCTTGATCCCTCCACTCTGTGATTGTAGTCAATATGCTATCCCGACAGCGGTCCGAGGTGCGCATGATGAGCGCCGCCTGATCCCAAATTTGAGCGGTGTAGGGGCAAGAGTTGAGAAGGTGATTCATAGTTTCCTCTGCCGCCCCACAGAGAAGGCATAGCGAGGGGCCTGCAAAGCCCCTTCTCGCCAGATTATCCCAGGTTAGGATACTAGAGTGACTCACGAGCCATAGGAAGAGGGTAATTTTTGGCCAATGCTTGAGACTCCATAGCTTGCGCCACTGTTTCGTGTTAGGGAGAGGGTCTAAAGGAGCCTTGAGCTGGTACGCCTCCTTTGTGTTGAAGGTTCCCTGTGGTTTGTATCCCCATCTTAAGATATCCTTCCCTGCTATGCTTGGAATTTTCCGCTTTGCCATCTCTTCTTGCCACGGAGTTAAGTCCACATCTGCCTCTAAGTCAATGCTGTCTCTATCTAGAGACCATTGACGCCACGTGTTCCCTGGGGGGGAATCCTACCAGTAGTCAGCGACTTTTGTTAGGCCTGCTCGGGTGGCTGGGTTGCAGATGGTGGGGGCCCAATCCTCCTTGCTCAGAATCGGCCATTGTTGCCAAGAGTCCTGCTAAAAAAGGGTCGTTTTCCCATTTCTGATTTCCCAGAAGGCGTTATCTGTCACCAACTGTCGATTCTGTTTAGCTGCCGTCCATATTAAAGAGCCTGGGCTATCCTCATTCCAATGGACTAGATTCTTCTCTGCCACGCTCGTAGCATATTTCTTCCTCCAAAGTCGGGCCCAAAGGTCCTCGGGGCTTTTTAACCATCGCCACCAGAGTTTGGCACTGAGCACCTTGTTCATGATGGAGGGATCTTTCAAGCCCAGGCCTCCTTGCTCCTTGGGCCGACATATTTTGTCACAGCTCACCAGCGCTATTTTCTTTCCTGTGTTGAGACCTTGCCATATAAAGTTTCTCTGAATGCTTTTAATAGTGGCGAGGATGGCCTTCGGGGCAGCTAACGCAGAGAAGGCGTAGATCGGAAGGGCTTGGAGAACTGCCTGGAGAAGTATGATGCAGCTGGGAAGATTAAGAGCTCTGTAGGTCCAAGAGGAAAGCTTTTTGGAGAAGGAAGAGAGAAGGTGTTCCCAGGAGGAGTTCCAGTGGGCATTGTCAATTAAGGGGATGCCTAGGTATTTGGACGGAAGGGAGCTTCTGTTGAAACCAAGGAGGCCAGAGATATGATGCTGGACCGGAGGAGGGGTGTTGAAGAAGAAGATTTGGGACTTATCCTTGTTGCAGTCCAGGCCTGAGGCATCCGCGAAGGTGTGCAGGATATCCAGGAGGGAGCTGGCTTCCCGTACTGTGGGGCTGCCCATCAAGAGGGTATCATCAACAAATTGGCTATGCGAGATAGGCGGGGAGATGCCATGCAAGGAAAGACCTGTCAGAAGTTTGGAATCAATGGCTGCGTGAATGGATCTGCTAAGGCATTCGACTAGGATAATAAATAGAAATGGAGAGAGGGGATCTCCTTGCCTGATCCCTCTCGAGGGGGAGAAGGGCTTCTACGGGACACCATTAATAAGAATATAGAAGAAGGCCGAAGAGGTTAGATTGACTATCCATGTTACCCAGCTTTGATCGAAGCCAAAAGCTAGGAGCATTGCCTGCATATACTCCTAGCTGGTTTTATCAAAGGCTTTAGAGAGGTCTAATTTGAGGAGCATACATGGGGTCTTGGTCTTTTGTAGTGAGTGGATCACCTCATGGGCAAGGATGACGCTATCTAGGATTTGTCTCCCCTCCACGTAGCCTGATTGCTCCGGGGAAATTATAGTAGGTAGGATAGATTTGAGTCTCCAGGCTATGACCTTGGTAAGAAGCTTGTAAATAACATTGCACAGAGCTATCGATCTGAACTGCTTGGGATGATGTGCGTGCCCCTCTTTGGGAATTAAGGTTATGAAAGTGGCATTGAGAGCCTGGAGAATTTGGCCAGTGGCTCGGGAGTCCTCTAAGATTTCCCATACTTCTGTTCTGATCAACGACCAACAATGATGGAAAAATTCGCTTGTGAACCCGTCGGGGCCTGGAGCCTTGCCCTTGGGAGTCTCCTGAAGAGCTTGGTCCACTTCCTCTATGGTTATTGGGCGTAAGAGGGCGACATTCTACTGCGGGGTGACGAGAGATGGTACATGCCACGTGACCTTGTTGATAGCCTCCTGTCTATCTGTCCTGGGTTCTGTGAGGAGGTTTTGAAAGTAACCGGTCAAGGTATTTTCCATGTCCTCGTGAGAATGTATAGTGTCCCCCTCGTCTGAAAGGAGATGAGTGATCTTGTTGGTGTACCACCTTTGGATGACGGTTCTATGAAAAAATTTAGTATTTCTCTCCCCTTCCCGGAGCCATTGCACTCGTGATTTCTGTTTCCATAATATCTCCTCTTGCTTTTTCCTGATTTCGAGCTGCTGATTTAATGTTGTTTCCTGGGCTCTAAGTTCATTTGTCATCCCATGAAGTCTAATCTGCTGCTGAATCCCTTCCAGTTGTGCCAGCAACTGTTTTTGTGCATCAAAGATATTGCCGAAGGTGCTTTGATTCCAAGATTTGAGCGTCTTCTTAAGGTTTTTTAGCTTTTGTTGGAATCAATACATTTTGGATCCACGAGGAACCTCGACCTCCCTCCACCAGGTCTGGATATTTTCTTGGAACTCCAGGTGGTCTAGAAAAAATTTCTCAAACCTAAAAGGTTTCTTACCGGGGGTGGCCGAGATGTCCATCCTTAATTGCAGGGGCCAATGATCGGACCCAGAGACATTTAGGATAGTTGATTCTATTGTGGTGTCGTCCAGCATGAGAGATTTGGATGTTAGGAATCTGTCCAGTTGGCAGGCTATTTGATGGATGTCCGTTCTTCTGTTTGTCCAGGTGTACAAGCCGTTGTCTGTGCCCAAATCAATAAGTTGAAGCTCGTCTATGAGAGTGTTGAAGTCTCCAGAGTCCCGATCCAGGCGCCTAGAGCCGCCTCTTTTTTCCCCCAAGCTGCGAATAATGTTAAAGTCGCCACCGATGATCTTATTTCTGTATTGTGCTAGGTTGTCGACATATCTCAGGCTCCTGAGGAAGGCCTGCTTGTCCCGGGGGATGGTTGGGTCGTATACATTGGTTAAGTGTCCAGGCCTATTTGAGTCGATAAGCCTGTAGTCAACAGTGATGGACCATTTAGTGGTGATGAAGTTGTCCAATACGACATCATTGGTGTTCCACAGGATGGCTAGGCCGCCCGCTATTCCTATAGCATCTATTGATATTGCCTTCCCCAATTTCCAGCAGTAAGGTAATAACTTGTCCATGTCTTCTAAGGTACATTTTGTTTCCTGTAGAAGTAAGATTTATGGCTTTTCTGCTAATATCAGATCCTGCAGCAGTTTTTGCTTGCTGCGTCCGTTGAGGCCTCTGATATTCCATGTGATGATCTTCATGATGACTGGGGATTGGGGAGAGGAGGAAAGCTGTCCGAAATCAGGTTAATTTGTCCCGAGTTCACCATAAAGTTCCCTATTTCTTGTATGAGCTTGTTGGTTGATTTTCTGCCCCTTTTCTTTTCATCTTTCTGGGTTTTGGCTGGGTTTTTTGATTGACCGCCCTGGATCCCTAGACTTTTGCTGGCTCGAGCTGAGGATCCTACTGAGGAATTGAGGAACACTTTGTGAACCTTATGCAGTTGATCTCTGGGTATAGTATAAAGTTTTTGTTGCCTATAGGCGTGCTCCAGGTGCTCCAGATCCACCCCAGCTAGGTCTTGCTCTTCTAGCTCCATGTCCGCCTCCCCATCATCTATCTCTTGCTGGTTAGGGGTGGAAATGGGGAGGGAAGGGTCATACTCCTTGCCCTCGGTTGGCTGATCTGTTCCTTGGTTGATGGATTGAGTAGCATTGCTCGGGGGAGGTACTAAGGGGTTTTCAGGATTGATGGTGATTTCCAGTTGATTTTGCAAGACATCAAACTTATTACTGGTTGAAGGATCCTTACTTACCTGGGCCAGCTTCTTCCGTCCGCCTTGACATCTTTTCCCCGCTGGTTGCATGAAGCCGTCCTTGTCCTTGCCGCTTTCTGGGTTCCCTTCTTTTGGCGTTGCGTTGAGTGGGCAGTCTCTGAATAGGTGACCATGCTCATGGCATTTCCTACAGCGGAATGGAATATGCTCACAGTCGATGGTTTGAGACCAATCCTTGTCGTGATATTCTAGCGTGATGGATCCAGGAAGCGGCTTAGCTATGTTCAGATATACACATATTCGTGCATAAGAGGTGTAGCGCCGTTGCTTGGTGGCTTCTGAAGATTTGACATAGATGCCAATAGTATTTCCAATTCCGGCCAAGACCTCCTCTAACCAGAACTCCTGGGGTAAGGAGTATAACCTAATCCATACCGGTGCATGGGAAAAGTCCTCCTTCTTAGGGCTGAACTTCTCAGTCCAGAATCTTAAGAAGAGTCCTGCCGAGTTGTAGAAATATGGCCCTCCATCAAAGATGCGATTACGATCCTCCAGGTTGTGGAGGATGATCGTAAAGAAACCCTTGGATCCGAGTTGCAAATCATAATGCCCTCTCGGCTTCCACCAATATTGAATCCATTTGATCAGATCTCTTTCCGAGGGCCAAAGCCCAAGAAATTTACCCACCAGGGCGTGGTCCCTCATATACTGCTTCTGCTCCTCTATCCTCGACGAGCTGATTACATATTTTGGGGCTTGCGGCACCTGCGAAATACATTTACCTGGCAGCCACGGAGTCGAGGCTCGGCTAGGGGTTTTCTCCTTCTCAGGGTCTATTTCCATCTCTCTGTCTTTGAAGGTCCCGTCCTCCAGAAGCTCTGCGCGCAGATTTGGTGGTGTCTCAAAAGTCGGCCGCTTCAGCCTTTCCGCGGTGTCGTCATTCGTTGTGGCCTGGATGTAGGAGATGCCTTGCGGCTCCCCCTCCTTGCGAATCATGAGCCCCCGCGGGGCCAAAACTATGGTGCCACAGATAAGTACCGAACAATTCTAAACCCTAGTTTGCAGAGCGCTTGAAAAACTATGTTAATGTGTATAATTTTTGTGAGGAATGATTGTTATCCTCCTCACTCGAGTTCAATTCCCATAAATGACATGGTAAGCTCATAATGAATATTATTGTTGTAATGAATTATAGCCTTGTTTCACTATATGTATTGGAATCAAAGGAATTCAACATACCGAATTCATTTTTTCATTCACAAATGGATTTTGTAAGTCTAATAATTTTGACATTTAAGTTTTTATTTGATGATATTTGCTGAAAATATATCTCTTATCATCAAAAGTTTAATAATTTTGGCATTTATGTTTTAATTTGATGATATCTTTTGATAGGAGATATATATCTCTTGAAAATATATCTCTTATCATCAAATAGCTTAAATGTCAAAATTATTAAAATATATATATATATATATATATATATATATATATATATATTATTTTTTTCCCCAGAAAAGCCGTAATTTTATTCATCCGAAGAGAACCAAACTACATTATGCAGGTGCATTAAGCACGACTCCTCTAAGAGAGGGTACAAACCCTGAAAGGGAAAAACAAACAGGCAAAAGAGCCACAGAGAAGAAAACAACGAGGGACTCATAAGCCTGCAAGACTGCTGAAAATAGAAAACGGTAAACAAAACCCCCATCACAAGAGATATAAGCCATCAAAGCTATCCCAAGGAAAAATATGAAGACTGGATGAACCAAAAAAGATCGGTATAGAAATCCCCACGCCGAATGAACCAGACAAAGGCACCCATGACCCTCGAGACAAACGGAGATGAGTAGACATAAAGTTGCACGCCCATGAGAAGGACCTCAAAGAGCTGACCAGGGACAATCAACACTGCACGCCCAAACAAAGGACCTCAAAGCTCTGAACACACCACCAAGCCAACGAGACAATGAAGCCCCACAAGAAAGGACCCAGAGTTGGGTATACATCAATCCCTGAATGAGCCAACATGAAACCAAAGAGAAGGCAACTCCAAAAACCCTGTCGAGAGCAGGAAACTATACACACCACCCAAGATAAACCAGAGATGAAGCGAACCAGATCTGAGCGATAAGTAACCCTCTCAGGAAACAGAGGAATCAAAACTTTCGAACCCTAGCATCCAAAGGTTGAAATTGATTCCCAAACAATGAGCCACGATCGCAAAAATTAATGGCCTGCATCAGATCCCGACAACAACTCCAAGAAAAAAGGTAGATCCAGTGGAGGGAACACATAGCCCTGAAAGGGGAGGAGAAAAACCCCACCACTGAGATAGCGCTGACAACCCATAGTGGAAAAAAAATGAAGAGGGCACAGGCAGGAAGAGCCACGAGAATCGAGTCTCGCCCCACCAAGAAATGAAGACCAAATCTGGAGACGAAGGAGGGAGATCCAAGCTAAAACAGAAAGAGCACGAGGGAAAGAGACGCCGCAGCCAAACATGGAGCCACAACCAAGGCCCGGATATCGACCGCCGCTTGAACACAGAAAGAGAAAAAATAAAACACAAACCTTCTTGGAAGAAGCATAGGAATCAGGGCTGTGACCAAAGCCTCAAAGGATCCCGCGAGAAGAAATAAGGAAAAGTAGGTCTCGGGACTGCAGCTAGGGTTTCCCCTAGCCACACTTTCTCATCCTTTATATATATATATATATATATATATATACCAAAATTATTAAAATATTCAAAACCCTAATTTAAATTAGTAGACTTGGAGAGTAATACATGTTTTACGTTTCATATAGTTTTTTATTTTTATTTTTATATAATTTTGAATGGTAATATAATTTAAATGTCGAAATTATATATATATATATTCAAAACTTAAATGTTAAAATTATTAAACTATTCAAAACCCTAATTTAAATATGAATACTAGAGAGTAATGCATGTTTTAGGTTTCATATAGTTTTTTATTTTTATTTTTATATAATTTTGAAAGGTAAAACATGCATGGAGTTTTTTAATATTTTAATAATTTTGGTGTTTAAATTTTTATTTCATGATATTTTTTTGGATGTTATGTGTGTGTGATGATGATGATGGTGGCTAATGTCCATTGAGACCAAATTTGATCTATTGAACCTTAAAAAAGGTAAGAGATTACTTGGATTTCTTTAAATTTTTATTTTTGTATTCGAAAAGCATTCCAAGATCATCATAATTTTGTTTAATTAGAAAGTTAGGAAGGTTGGTATTGTGACAAATCTTTTCAAATTCAGATCTAATTTGGGTATATGCATGACATTCTAAGAGAAAACGCTTTTAATCTTCAACCCTCTTAGTGTCACAAAGATGACATAGTCTTTCATACCACAACTTTTTGGGGATTGTCCAACACCTAATTTCACTATGGACCTCATGATAATTTGTTCTTATTTTAGCAATGCTGATTTTCTTCTTTACACTAGTCAAAACATAGAGATATTTTTGATCTTCTAGATTAGGGTTGAGCACCTCCTTATAGCATCTTAATTTTCTTTTATCCTCTAATTCTTTATCACACAATAATTTCTCTTTAAATTTAGATGTAATAATATTTTTAATATTATCGTTATTTTGCAGAATGATATCTTCCTTTATTCCCCAATGATTTATCCAAGACTGGGCATCTTTATGCCATCCCCACTTGACCCGTAGGTGGTTGTGGCTGGAGTTTGAAGCAATTTTAGGAAGCCTCTTGTCTTCCATGTTGTTTATCTTGTTCTTGTACACTAGGTACCTAATCATAGTCTTTCTCTTAATGAGGGAAATACTCTCTTTTACGAGGAGGATAAGATACCAATGTATTGCCTTTAATTTTGAGATTATAAGTTATAAAATTATTATGTATCTACTCTATCTTTCTCCACAATTCTCTAGAGATACTACATCCCCAAACTTCACATCCATATAAGATAACGAGAGTAATGAGAGTCTCAAAGAGGAGTTTTTTCTTATCCTATATCCAAAGGTTTGTTGATTTAAAAAAATATTCTAACCCACAATAAGCTTTCCACCTTCCATTTATCTTTTTATCAATGCTATAGTTCCAATTGAGCATGTGATGAATGTCGATTACGAGATATCTATATAAGGCACTTCCTTCAAGTTGTTGTTGTCATATACAAAAACATCATAAGTGATCATTTTGGATTTAATTATCATAACGTTCGTTTTGTTAGTGTTAACAGGCATACCCATACTAGAGTAGAAATCCTTGAGGATTCTTACTTGTTTTCCAAGATCATAGGGACCCCTCGCCATAATAAAAATATCATCCACGTAGAGAAGAAGGACGATGCTTATATCAATGAGAGTCAAGTCGACACAACTTGCTTCTTCCAAACAATCTTCTAGTTGTCAATGTATATGCCAAAAAGGGTAGGAAATAAGGGACAACCTTTTTTGACTCCTATATTACAATTATTTTATTCTGACCAACCCTTAGTGTTCCTAAACTTGGAAAGACCATTCTAATACAACCTTACTGTGGTAGCTCTTAACTCGAAAGGAACTTTTATCTCTTCTAACCTATTCCAAAGATTTGTGATGGCCACTGCTACCTCTTGAGGAGGTGCCCTTTGATTTTTGACTTGGCTACACCATTGTAAGCCTAGGAAGATGCAAGTTAAAGTCTTGTAGACGATGTAGGTGCTTTTGTATGTGGTGTCCTAGGCCTTTGTGGTCGACCATGCTTAGTCCTTCTAGTCCCCGCTCTCATCGTCTTTCGTCTTGGATAAGATTGGAGGTCTTGAGGTGGATCTATTAGGACACATGGTTTACGGGAGTGAGGTTCTTTATAGGGGTGATTGCACTTTGTAGGGCTAGTCCACCCATAGTCTTGTGCACCTATGTCATTTCCCACATGATCATGTGTCTAGAGTCTGTATGCATCTCTTAGCCTTGGTGCATTTATCATTTTCAGTTCTCAACATGGTAGTCTCATAGTTCGTAACATCTCATGTTTCCCATGACAGTCACGAATCTCGATGCACGGGGTCCTAGGGCCTAAAACACAACAATGGTTCAATTTGACCGTCATGATGTGTACTCAACATGTCAGATCCCACGTCGAAAATTTGTAAAAATGTTAGGTTATAAGCAAAAAATCAATTGTTGAAGAGTCACGCGAGTATGTTTATGGGTAAATGTGGCAAAGGTAAAATAAAGTTTGTTTCAGACAAAATCCATGTGGCATAATTTTTTAATCCAAGAGTTTTTCCGTAAATTTGATAAACCAAGCTAAAGGATCAACTAAAAAGCATATTAAAGTTTATATGCTATTAAAAAGAAAAAATCATTTTATATTCTTAATAAAGGGGCCACCCCCTTTATCACTTTAACCATGGATAGAGACAAATGTCATAAAATTGAACATACTTCTAAGGGGTGCAATAAAGAAAGGTATAAAGGGGTTCATCTATTCATTTAATTATATTCCAAGGCAATTATGTAAAAAGTTTCCCCTTATCCTAAGTCTACGGTAAAAAGTGATCACAAGTTGAAATTCAGAAGAATAAGGTATATATATTTTTATAGATTTTATAAATCAAATCGTTGAGTGAAGGATGTCCCTTATCCCACAAACAAAGGGACAAAATTGGGCAAAAATAAAATATACTAAGAATGATGAAACCCACTTCCTAACAATACTAAAAATATGATTAAATATAATTTCCAAAAACAATCAAGATCTACCCACCATTAGTGAAATTTTTGCAAATCACTAAAAATAGATAATTAGAATTTATCATGACTTTTTTTTTGACCTCAAACAAATGCGAAAGAAAAACTCTCATGTATAACATAATCTTTGGAATAAGGGAAGGGGATTATATACTTCTTATTGGTGGTGAAAATTTGAATGCTTCGTATTACATAGTTGGCATATTTCATGGATTAAACTCTTTTTAACAAATATGGGAGACAACAACTTCATTTATGTGAGAAGAATTATTAATTATGTAGTTAATTGGCTTCTTAACAAAACCATATCGTGTAAAATAGCTTTGTGTTTTTGGGACCTCGTTATAGATGAATCAATTGGAAAGATGTATTGGTTAAGTCTTAATTCTTAATACCCTTGCTAATCCAATCAAATGTAATCTTTTTAGTTTACTTTTTAAAGGTTGTTTTTTTTTTAATTTATTGATTCTAGAGTTTTTGCGTGGAAAAGTGTTTGATCTTTTCAAATTATTCTCAACTTAATTTGGTAAGTAAAAAAAAAATGACTTTTATCTTTTATTTTATTAATATTATAATTAATTATTTTTTAGTTTTGAAAATTTTAATTTTAATTTTATATTTTGTTTTATTTTAAAATTAAAAAAAAAAA
>ML781487.1:169231-203480 GCA_009831015.1 Picea engelmannii
TAATAATAATCTATTTTTAAGGTCACGACCAAGCCAACACATCAAATTGGTGTATGAGACCCCCTTGTTTGTGGGACAAGGGACTCCCCTCCGTCCAACGATTTGATTGATAAAGTCTACAAAGGTATACATACCCTACCCCCCTCTGGATTTGAACATGTGACCTCTTAAGAGGAAACACATGTTCTTAACCATTAGGCCCACTCAAACTGTATTCAAAACTTAAATGCCAAAATTATAAAACTATTCAAAACCTTAAAGAGTAATACATGTTTTCATATAGTTTATTTGTTTTTTATTATATAATTTTGAGAGATAAAATAACTTAAATATCAAAATTATTAAACTATTATATATATATAATTATTAAACTATTCAAAACCCTAATTTAAATGAGAAGACTCGGAGAGTGATGCATGTTTTACGTTTCATATATATATAATTTTGAAAGGTAAAACATCCATACATTATTTTAGTAAGTTTTTGAATATTTTAATCATTTTGGTATTTAAATTTTATTTTATGATATTTTTTGGATGTTATGTGTGTGATGATGATGATGGTGGTGGTTAATGTTCATTGAGACCAAATTTGATTTATTGAACCTTAAGAAAGGTAAGGAATTACTTGGATTTCTTTAAAATTTTATTTTTGTAATCGAAAAGCATTCCAAGATCATCATAGTTTTGTTTAATTAGAAGGTTAGGAAGGTTGGTATTGTGACAAATCTTTTCAAATTCAAATCTAATTTGGGTATATGCATGACATTCTAAGAGAAAACGCTTTTCATCTTCAACCCTCTTAGTGTCACAAAGATGACATAGTTTTTCATACCACCACTTTTTGGGGATTGTCCAACACCCAGTTTCACTATGGAGCTCATGAGAATTTGTTCTTATTTTAGCAATGTTGATTTTCTTCTTTACACTAGTCAAAACATAGAGATATTTTTGATCTTCTAGATTAGGGTTGAACACCTACTTATATTATCTTGATTTTCTTTTATCCTCTAATTCTTTATCACACAATAATTTCTTTTTAAATTTAGATGTAGTAATATTTTTAATATTATCATTATTTTGTAGAATGATATCTTCCTTTATTCCCCAATGATTTAGCCAAGACTGGGCATCTTTATGCCATCCTCACTTGACCCGCAGGTGGTTGTGGCTGGAGTTTGAAGCAATTTTAGGAAGCCTGTTGTCGTCCATGTCGTTTATCTTGTTCTTGTACACTAGGTATCTAATCATAGTCCTGCTCTCAATGAGGGAAATACTCTCTTTTACAAGGAGGATAGGATATAGTGTATTGCCTTTAATTTTAAGATTATGAGTTATAAAATTATTATGTATATGCTCTATCTTTCTCCACAATTCTCTAGAGATGTTGCATCCCCAAACTTCACATCCATATAAGATAACGAGAGTAATGAGAGTCTCAAAGAGGAGTTTTTTCTTATCCCGTATCCATAGGTTTGCTGATTTAAAAAAAAAAATCTAACCCACAACAAGCTTTCCACCCTCCATTTATCCTTTTATCAATGCTATAGTTCTAGTTGAGCATGTGATGAATATCAATTCCAAGATATCTATATGAAGGCACTTCCTCCAAGTTGTTGTTGTCATATACAAAAACATCATAAGTGATCTTTTTGGATTTAATTATCATAACTTTTGTTTTGTTAGTGTTAACATGCATACCCTTACTAGAGTAGAAATCCTTGAGGATTCTTAGTTGTTTGCCAAGATCATAGGGACCCCTCGCCATAAGAACAATATCATCAACGTAGAGAATATTGATGATGATTATATCAATGAGATTCAGGTCGACACGACTTACTTCTTCCAAACAATCTTTTGGTTGTTAATGTATATGCCAAAAAGGGTAGGAGATAAGGGACAACCTTTCTTGACGCCTATATTACAGTTAATTTCTTCCGACCAACCCTTAGTGTTCCTAAACTTAGCAAGAACCTTACTGTGGTAACTCTCAACTCGAAAGGAACTTTTAGCTCTTCTAACTTATTCCAAAGGTTTGTGATGGGCACTGTTACCTCCTTAGGAGGTACCCTTTGATTTTTAACTTGGCTACACCATTGTAAGACCAGGAAGATGCAATTTAAAGTCTTGTAGACGATGTAGGTGCTTTTGTATGTGGTGTCCTAGGCCTTTGTGGTCGGTAATGCTTAGTCCTTCTAGTCCCTACTCTCATTGCCTTTCATCCTAGATATGATTGGAGGTCTTGAGGTGGATCTATTAGGACACATGGTTTACGGGAGCGAGGTTCTTTGTAGGGTTATTGCACTTTGTAGGGATAGTCCACCCATGGTCTTTCACACCTATGTTGTTTCTCACACGATCATGTGTCTAGAGTCTGTATGCATCTCTTGGCCTTGGTGCATTTATCATTTTCAGTTCTCAACATGCTAGTCTTGTAGTTCATAACATCTCATGTTTCTTGAGGCATTCACAAATCCCGATGCATGAGGTTCTGGGGCCTAAAACACAACATGGGTTCAATTTGACTGTCATGATGTGTACTCAACATGTCACATCCCACGTCAAAAAATTGTAAAATTGTTAGGTTATAAGCATACAATCAATTTTCGAAAGGTCACACAAGTATATTTATGGATAAATGTGGCAAAGGTAAAGTAAAGCTCGTTTCAGACAAAACCCATGTGGTGTAATTTTTTAATCCAAGAGTTTTTACGTGAATTCGATAAACCAAGCTAAAGGTTCCAAAAAAACATATAAAAGTTTATATGCTAAATGATTAAAAATAAAAAAAAATCATTTTATATTCTTAACAAGTGTTGCATGGTAGCGTAGTCCCTGCCAGGTTGGAATGGGAATAAATTCACTGCTACGGCGGGACCGAGTATAGACACGTGGGAAGCAAATTGAAGTACACATGGTATCCATGAAGAGGATGACTTTGTGGCAGCAGACGCGTTACGTTAATATGCGAATGAGGAAGTTTTTTCCTGGGGTGTTAATAGTTTAAAACTGGTACTTAGGAAACTTCTGTCTAAATGATTTGCAACAAAGTTTCATGGGAAAAAGGACCAAGAAGCATAGACAATAAACATTCAAATACAATAGAATATTAAACAAAGGATGGATCTGTTCCATATTTTTGAAGCAACAAATGTTCTTGTTTTCTTTGAAGTCTATCAAAAATTTGGAATCTGTTCCATATTTCTGAAGCATAGATATTAAAAATTCAAATACAATAGAATAGGCATAAAAGTAAAATACATTAAAGTAAAATTAAATGAAATGGTTCCAAGATCTTTCAACGTATTTGAAGATGAGTAGGCATGAAAATGTTGCAGATAACAACACTAAAAAAATAACTTCGAAATATGTGTGTATCATATACCATTTTTTTGATAGTACATGAAAAATTTTAACATTTAAAAAGTGCTATGATGTTGGTCTTTGAATGTCTTTCAACAAAGGTTCCCGGACACAAAAAATTTAGCATTCAAATATTTCTGGAATCTGTTCCATATTTCTGTTTCTGTTCCAAACATTCAAACACAATAGAATATTAATAATGTCTTGCAACAAAGGTATTTCTGAATCATACACATTAAACATTCAAATACAATAGAATACTAATAATGTCTTGCAACAAAGGTTTATGGACACAAAAAATTTAGCATTCTCGGATTAGTTTTCTTTGAAATTTATCAAAAATTAATAATGTATGTTACATATTTTTGGAATATGTTCCATATTTCTGGAAATTTAAATGCGTTTATCATATAGACTGGGATTGGGGTTCCCGCGGACCATAAAAAGAAAAAAGTATAAGAATTAGGAATGTAGAAAGAAGAAGTGTGCGACGGTTAGATTTTTCTATTTACAAAGGTATAATAACTTGATTGATAAAGAAAACAAGATGACATCAGTATAGACTTACTATGAAGTTGATGTGTTTTTGTTGTCGTCGTCGACGGTCACTAGAATCGTGTCAACTGGTTGTTTCCCTTCCTGGATGAGGTTGTCCATTCTCCGTTGGAACCATTCTTCAATGTAGCTTCTCATGGGGGCCACGTTGATTTCATCTTGAACTTCTATGTCGAAAAGGTCATATTGTAATTTCCTTAGATCCATCGAAATACTATGCAGACTCTGTTCAATTTCTTCATTATGTGCTGAATAGTCCAGTACCCAACTCTCGAGCTCATCTACATGATATTCAACGATGTTGTAAAACTTTTTGAAAGACAACCCCTTTAAAATATCAAGTTGTTCATCGAAGGATTCTTTGGTCATTGACAAGGATTTGAGAATTAAGTTTGGGTCTTGAAACTCGTTGGTACGTTCGACTAAGTCTAATTGGATCAAGTTTGTGAATACTTTGAAACATTTGTGAACCATGGTAGAGTGAAGCTTGGGAGTTCGAGGAGTCTGTGGTGGAATTGTAGATCACGAAAGTTTTGAGTGCAAGATGTATATGACGGAACAAGAAGCAATAGAGTTCGAAAGCGCCAACCTGACAATCGTGGCCAGAAAACTGGCTAAGTATGGAAATGAACAACGGTCAGTTGGATTCGTCATGTGAGGATATAGATGGAGATGCAGATATGTCAGCCCGCCAACGCTGGAACCCATGATCATAGAAAGGCGACTAAGTATATAACCAGAAAGCAATAATACACGGGAAGAAGAAAAGGGAAAAAGGGCTAAGGAGTCCGCGGTGGAACTGTAGATCACGAAAATTTTGAGCGCAAGATGTATACCATGGAACAAGAAGCAACAGAGTTCGAAAGTGCCAACCCGAAATAGTGACTAAGAATTGGAGATTTTGTGAACCCGTCAACACGAGGATCCAAAATAGGGTGACAAGGTCTCCCCAGAAGACGTGAGGCCCCGACGGTCAAATTGTATCGCTCGAAACATTTGAATGCATAATCTATAACACGGAAGAGAGGATGATGTCGGAATCCGATAGTCAATTTGTATATTGCGGAGGGTCGGATGCCAACTGTTTCGTACCAGGGTGTTCAATTGTCACTAGTGAGAGCATAACTAATGTATATTAGGAAGGACAAGAAGTTGGTGGGGATGGAAGGCAACGACAGATACTTTGAAACATTTGTGAACTGTGGTAGAGTGAAGCTTGTGAGTTCGAGGAGTCTGCGATGGAATTGTAGATGACGAAAGTTTTGAGTGCAAGATGTATATCACAGAACAAGAAGCAACAGAGTTCGAAAGCGCCAACCCAACAACCGTAACCATAAAATTGGCTAAGTATGGAAAGGAACAACGGTCGGTCGGATTCGTCATGTGAGGATATCAATGGAGATGAAAATATGTATGCTTGCCAACGATGGAACCCGCGATCACAGAAAGGAAACTAAGTATATAACCAGAAACTGATAATACATGGGAAGAAGAAAAGGGAAAAAGGGCTAAGGAGTCCGCGGTGGAATTGTAGATGACGAAAATTTTGAGTGCAAGATGTATATCACAGAACAAGAAGCAACAGAGTTCGAAAGCACCAACTCGACAACTGTGGGCATAAAATTGAAGTATGGAAAGGAACAATGGTTGGTCAGATTTGTCATGTGAGGATATAGATGGAGATGAAGATATGTCAGCCCGCCAACGCTAGAACCCGCGATCATAGAAAGACGACTAAGTATATAACTAGAAAGCGATAATACACGGGAAGAAGACCAGGGAAAAAGGGCTAAGTATCTCACAGAAGAACATCTATTATTTGTTTATTAATGCCAATCCTTTCGAACCCCTGGTGAGTTCTCACTAGTAAAAGAATAAATTGCAGATCACGAAATTTCTTTGGGTGCAAGATGTATATGACGAAACAGGGGACATAAGTATTGGGTACCGCAAACTCGGGACCCGGTGATCAGATAATTGGCTAAGTATTGAAAGGGACCGCGGTCGGTCGGGCTCATGGTGTGAAGATATAGATAAAGAGTTGCCAATTTGTGAATCCATGATACCGTGATCATATATATGCGACTAAATATAGAACCACGAAGGGATAATAGAGGGGGGGAAAAGAGGAAAAATTGAGAGTTTTTATACATTCCTGCGGACTAATTGTACATTGCGAAACTCCGGGCCCTGTTTTCAACTCGCGGAATATTTGAAACACAATTTTGAGGCCGTCAATCTGGGAACCCACAATCAAAAAAGTGTCCAAGTATGGAATAGGGAAACGCTGGCTGGGACTTGTTTTCACTAATATATTGAAATTTGTAATAGCTTTGTCATTACCTGGCAAGATCTTCTTTGCATGTTTCTGGACAAGTTCTGTAGGGATGGTTGGTTCTCAAGACTTTTGCTTATTAATGACAATCTTTACGGTTGTTGCATGATGTCGTTTTAGTATTAAACCTTTGGTGTTGCATATCTGGAAATAAGTACGACGATGGGCAGAACATAAAACAATGACTAGGAGTTAGAGATTTCATGAACCCACCAACACGAGGATGCAAAATAGGGTGACAAGGTTTCCCCAGAAGACACGAGGCTCCGATGACCAAATTGTATAGCTTGAAACATTTGAATGCATAATGTGTAACACTGAAGAGGGGATGATGTTAGAGTCTGTTAGTAAATTTGTATATGGCGGAAAACCGGGTGCCAATTCTTTCGTACCAGTGTGTTTAGTTGTCACTAGTAAGAGCATAGTTAATGTATATTAGGAAGGACGTGGAGATTGTGGGGATGGAAGGAAACGATAGATACTTTGAGTGAAGTTAATGTATACAAGGATCATGCAGTGGAATTGTAGATCACAGAAGTTTTGAGTGCAAGATGTCTATCACGGAACAATAAGCAATCGAGTTTGTAAACGCCAATTCGACAACCGTGACCATAAATTGGCTAAGTATGGAAAGGAACAACGATCGGCCGGATTCATCATGTGAGGATATAGATGGAGATGAAGATATGTTAGCCCGCCAACCTTGGAACCAAATATCATAGAAAGGCGACTAAGTATATAACCAGAAAGTGATAATGGACGGGAAGAAGAAAAGGCGAGTTCATATGCACCAACCCAACAACCGCGGCCATAAAATTGACTAAGTATGGAACGAAACAATGGTCGGTCAGATTCGTCATGTGAGGATATAGATGGAGACGAAGATAGGTCAACCCGCCAACCCTGCAACCCGCGATCATACAAAGGTGACTAAGTATATAACCAGAAAGCGATAATGGATGGGAAGAAGAAAAGGGGAAAAGGGCTAAGTATCTGACTTAGAAAATCCATTCTTGGTTTATTAATGCCAATGTTTTCGAACCCCTGTTGGGTTCTCACTAGTAAAATCATAAATTACAGATCATGGAAGTTCTTTGGCTGCAAGATGTATATGATAGAACATGGGACATAGGTGTTGGATACTGCGAACTCGGGACCTGGTGACCAGATAATTGGCTAAGTATTGGCCAAGAGAAAGTTTTGATATATATATTAATAGATTATTTCCGTTTCAAATGTAAATCATCTCCCAATTTGTAGGATGTTGTTCAGTTCGCAAATTTCGTTGAAACCACAGAAGTTTTGAGTGCAAGATCTATATAACGCAACAAGAAGCAACAAAGTTCGAAAGCGCCAACCCGAAAACCACAACCATAAAATTGGCTAAGTATGGAAAGGAACAACGGTCGTTCGGATTCGTCATGTGAGGATATAGATGGAGATGAATATATGTTATCTCGCCAACCCTGGAACCCGCGATCATAGAAAGGAGACTAAGTATATAACCAGAAAGCAATAATAGATGGGAAGAAGAAAAGGGGAAAAGGGCTAAGTATCACACAGAAGAAAATATATTGTTCCTTTATTAATTCCAATATTTTCGAACCCCTCGCGAGTTTTCACTAGTTAAAGCATAAATCGCAGATCACAGAAGTTCTTTGGCTGCAAGATGTATATGACGGAGCAAGGGACATAGGTGTTGGATACCGTAAACCTGGGACCCGGTGGCCAAATAATTGGCTAATTTTTTGCCATGAGGAAGTTTTTATATTTATTCCAATAGTAATCATATTAGTATATATGCATGGATATTATCAAATAGAAGAAGCTGCAATATATGTGAGATATTGAATAGGAACATGGCGTCAACACTTGAGTTGCTTTGTTGTAATATTCATTAATTCATTCTATTTACGGGACCCGAAGAATGAAAGCAGGACAAGTCCTCCAATTTCTTTCTTTAAGAACAAGGCCGACGCCACATAAGTATGGCCTATGACAAATTATTCTTCCATGTAAAATGTAAGAAACCAACAGAGTAGCCTTTATTTAAATTGAAGTACTGTGCAGAGAAAGAAAATCTTGTTGTCCATGTTTAACGACGCAAAAAAAAAGGTACAAAATAAAATGAAAAGCAATACCAGAGATTGGAAAACACCATAAAAAAAATAAAAACGCAAATATTCTATATTCAAATAAGATGGGTTACAAAATACAACTGAGATTATTTGCCACAATGATTGCGATTTTGCTTGCCGCTGACCAATAAAAAATATGTACAATAATGAAGCTTGTTGACAGTCTTCTTGACGATCAAATCCTTGATCCGTAAAAAACAACGAGTTGAATATCAATTTCGGGTCTTGGACTTAATTGGTGATGCCAACTAGATCTAGCCTAGTTTTTTGAATAGCTTGTCTCTTCTAGATATGGCATGCTTGCATTAGCTGGTTATTCAACATTCCATTCTTTGTTAAGTATTAATTTCCCTCTGCCATCAAAAACTTGGGGTTTAAGGTGCCTTCCTTATAATGTTCTTGACCATTGACATCCAAGACAACTTAGAAATGGGATTCAGGCCCAATTCAAAGTTGAGGGAGACATTTTATGTGACATCAGTTATGGGGGAAACAAATCCTGTTAGGAAACAAAAGTCGAGACAGGGAAAAAATTCAAGTATGTTGTGACTACTATTCTCCCTGTATTCGATCATCTGTTTGGTTGAAAAGCCTGCCTGAAGATTTGTATGTTGAACTTCTTTGTTTTATCACAGTAAATTGGAAGGAACGTCCAAGCACACTACAAAATGTTCTTCTGTTGAAGTACATGACTTCTTCTGGCAGCACAGGTCTCGAAAGTGTATCAAATGTTGCAGATCACATTATAATATATCTTTCGCCGCAGGGGTGGCAGAAATGACGACCCACATAAAGGTATGGAATGTTCAAAGGTGATGCCAAATATAACTCCATGCCCAAATACACTCAGTAAGAAATTATAAAATTGGATACCAACCAATGTAAGAAAATGTATGGGCGTTTGAATCAATATTATGAAATTACAGAATGTTTTATGCGAAAGTTGTAATAGAATTGACATACAACCAGTTTCTATGTCAAATAGTGTTGAGCGACCTCTAGATGCAGCAAGAGACTCGACGTACAATCACCTTCAGGTATCCACATAGGTGGTGACTCCAGGCTCCAGATAGCTTCGGCCTCAGACATTCACATTGGCGGTGGCAATGGGAACAATGCTACTGACTGCATTGCGACAATGCGGTGAACAAGTAGGGTTGTCATTGTCAAAGTACTTAAACTGCAGGATTGTCAAACCTACAAAGAACATCGACTTTAGTGTTGTTTTCTCACAAAATCTACAATGTTGGTTTGAGTCCATAAATCTTTGGACGTTGGGTGCCCTGTGCGATAATGACCTTGACATTAGGCACATGGCAGGCATCTATTATCTGACATTGCAGTGTTAATGCAATTTCCATAGTGGACGATGGCTCAATTGCATTGGCACAAACAATAGTAATTTTGTGATTACTTAACATCCTTGAAGGATGTGAACCCCAAACAACACCTAAAACTTTTCGAATGGGCGTCTTTTCAAAAAAATACATTGTTCTATATTTAAAAAAAAATTAAAAAAAATTGTATGGTTTGAACATTTTATTTTTATTTTTATCAAATATCACATAAACTGCAACAAAATAAATGCATTTTCCCCATCCAATGCAAGGGAAACAACAGGAAGATTGACATTAGGTTGAAACAGATCTGGAAACACACCACTACATTAAGGTCTCTTCTAAAGAATGAAATAACATGATTACATGAAGGTGGTAGTACAAGGCGATTTTCAGAAACCAAATCATTACCTGAACACGCGAAACCTCTTGCAGAAGGTGGTAGTATAAAGTAATCCTCAAAAAATGTTACAAAGTCCATAATCCAGTTATATGCGTAGGAATAGTAAAATAAAAAATGTGCAGTAGCGATAGGCAATTGATTGTATGTGGAGTCTGTAACTACATCCAGAGGACAGTGAACAAACTTTGACAAAGAACATGGATTTCTGTCAAATCTGTTACCACATCCAGAAGTAGCTCAACAAACTTTGAAATAGAAACTTTTGTAATTTTAGTATGTCATTTTATCCACCCATACAGTTTCTCTTACCCGCTTCTGGGTACATTTACGAATGGAGTAATATTTCACATCATTTTCGAATATCACAGACCATTTTGCAAGCCACGGTAAGTGCGACACCCCTGACAAAGGAAAATTATTGTGTGCTCTACAGAATTCGATACACTTGCCAAATTTGTGTTGTTGGAAGAAACTATATACTTCAACGAGGGAGTATTTTGCACATGACCTGGAAATCCCTTCCAACTCCCAGCAAGAAAACAAAGAAGATCAACAAACAAATCTCCAAGCAGGCTTTTCAACCAACCAAAGTATCGAATACAGGGATAACACCAACCAAAAGACACTTGTTTTTTTTTTCCCCTGTCTGAGTTTCTGTTGGATAAGAGAGTTTTTTTTTGGCTCAAAGCTCACATCACATAAAACCAGTCTCTCTTATTTCATTTGGGCCTCAATGGCATCTCTAAGTTGTCTTACATGTCCACGACTAGGAAAATTAGATCGAAGGCACCGTAAAGCCCAACTCTTTGATGATAGAGAGAAATGGCAATAAGTATTTAAAAGCAACGCTGGAGGAAGACAATATGATATTTCATAGATTTTGGTTTAATTCGTATTAATGACAGATGCTCTCGATATTTTCACTAATTAATGCCAATCTTTTCGAATATGTGTGCTGAATAGTGACTAATAGCACATATTAACATTCCCATATCCGAGAAGATTCTCAAATCTGACAACATCTAAAATATGCACAGTATTAAAGAGGGACATGACGTCGAGGCCTCTATGAATGACACGTTCATTGATGGCAGCGAGTGTTGTAGGAAAATTCCCCCGCGGACAAGTGGATTTCCTTTTGTATCCTAGACCCTCATAACCAAGACAAAAAGGTGATAATGTTGGACATTGGCATTCCTTCTAATGAAGCTAAACTAGTCAAGGAAGAAGAATAAAGGAGTATAAATACCTTTAATGACGTTTGTCCTTGCTTGATCCAGGCTGATCTTGATCTCCAAGCTCTTCAGAAGGTCCTGTAATCCAATGAGCAACAACGACAAAACATACTTCCTATTCTACCATGATTAGCTTCAAAATAGATCTATCAAAAGAAACAAGTTCATGAAACATACACAAACTTGAAGGAAACAGGCCAAGCACACACACACACACACACACACACACACACACACACACATATTAATGAAAACAAAGCAAAGTGCTTACAACTGTAGATGCAGATGCAACAGCCTCACCAAGCTCTATTTGTCCAAACCTTGCTCAAAAGTTCCACGATCAGAATGACTATACTTTCACTGATTATTCTCCCTTATGAGATCATAACTTTTATGCCTTCAATGTATCCCTCTTTCACCATGAGGAGGCCTCCTTATATAGGCTTTGAGAGGCCCAACCACCTTAGAGATTCTTGGGATAGGTTGAGGATCTTTCTCCATCAGTTGTGGATCCTCCCTAAGATCTAGCCTTGACCTCAGATTCGAATCAAATTGACTTCAGAGATAAGGGGGATCTTCCCTTGATTTCTTCAACTACACAATGCTCCACAAGAATGGTTCACCAAGTGTTGCCACGCTCCCCCAAAGGAAGGCAAGGAGCTATAACGCTCCCTACTAGTGGGTAGGGGAGCGTTGCCCTTTAAAAATAATTTTCAAGTTGTCTTTCTCAAGGCAAAAGCCTTGTAATATTCATCAAATGACATATCCTTCTTTTAACCAGTCTTTGAGGATGTCTCAAGTGTTCCTGTGATGTCGTTCAAGATACGACATAAGCAAGATGATAATATGATATTTGCGACACTTGCGACACTTGCGATGTTTGCGACATTTTTGGCCAAAGTGAGACACTTGCAACACTTGTAATGACAACAATAGGTCGTCATTGAAGTGAGTAATTATGATGTGTAACAGATTGCCCCCTAAAGTGCGAAGTTAGAAGACGAAAACTGATGACTGAAGTACTTTGTATACTTTTTCGAGCAAGGGTATGGACTCGGGGAACCTAGTAGAAGCTGCATACAACCATCAGAAAAATGTTATGATATGTTTCAAACCCAAGGCATGCATACCTATGCTTGAGTGATAAATACTTTCAAGGTATGGCCGCTGTAAGATACACTATGGATCCATAATCATATTGATAAAAAAGTATAGCCACCAAAGATACAATGTGGATCTATACTTCCATGACATGAGCTGATCGTAGCCATGAAAAATACATAGTGGATCTACGAGACGACAAGACATAGCCACAGACCAATACAAAGTGGATCTATGTGACAATATATGTATCAATATTCTCAAAAGAATCTCCATCACAACCTGGGCAAAGTATATATCAAAGTGATCCCTCAACCCAGGGTCTTCTTACTGATCCTGATGCAGTACGAATCTAACCATGTGAATAGATGTCCTGATGTCGAACATGGTAGAGACCACTTGATTACTGATCAATGAGGTAAACCGTTAATAAGTGTGAGGGAAATCACCATTGATGTCAATGATTCCCAAGGTACCCTAGTATATTCTAGTGAATGTGAATAAATGAGATGAAGTCGAACATTCATGGAATCATCCGATCATAGGTCAATGATGTAAACCTATTTTCAGAAGCGAGGAGGCCTGCCATTGAGGCATGCAGGTCCCAAGGTACTATCTGGTTTCTAGGTCTAGTTCCTGGATAATGTGTTGAAGTCGATAAGAAAAAACTCATCGAAGGAGGGCCTTGATGTATCCCCCATCAATGACACGAAAATGACATAGAGATATAAGGTGGTGAATCAGATGAGAACAGACTAACACAGGTGTTGAAGCAGGAAATTTGTGATGGTTGACTCTCGAGGCAGATACTTCCCTTGAACATTGAGGCACAACAACATAAACATGACATGGACCAAAACATGATGATGCAGTGGATACTGTGACATTCGTCGGGTGACCCAAAGGAGTAAAGAAACTCAGAAGATTGGTTCAATGCAGAGGTTTAGCAGATTAAAATATATGCAAAGACAAAGTGTCGTGTTCAAGGGAGACCGTAAGAGTGACCTATGATGTTTTCAAAAACTTTTTGGCTTGCTTCCTTCAAATTCCCCCCCCCATCTAGATAGACGAGTACCTCTTTTTAATTTAATGAGCTCGAGGAGGATAACACATACTTGATATAACTCACCTTCGGTAAGTCCCTCTTCCTTTGTTTAACGAATTGGAAGAAGTAAGGGTTCGGCCCCATATGGGCCCTTCAATGTATGATTTTTTTTAACGAGTCAAGAGAAGGTAAACTTGGTGATTTTTCATGTTTAGAGAGTCTGAAAAGAACTAAAAGACGACTCCAGGGTTGTCCATTTTCGTAATGTTAGTATTGCGAGGCCGAAAAAGAGATAAATTATCACTCGAAAGACGCCCTTTCAAACCGTTTAACGAGTGGGAAAGGAAGCAAGATCACTCGGCAATATTTTCATGTTTAGAGAGTTTGAAAGGAGCTTAAAGGAGACTCCGGGGGGTTCCTTTTTCGTATAACCTTTATGAGTCTGAAAAAGTGATAAAAGTCTACTCGATTACATTCTCATGTTTTTGTGAGCACTAGAAAGAAAAAATACTAAGCTCGGTGACTTATTCTCATGTATTTACGAGCACGAGAAAGAACGAAGACTAAGCTTGGTATTGGTTTCATTTTTACACAATCTTGAAACAAAATTAAAGTATGCTTGTAAATTCCCAACGTAATTTCCAAAGGTAGGGATACCCATGGATGGTTGGTACTTTGCCCCCAGCTTGAAAAGCAATTGGCTTAACTCCAGAATGATAATTAAAGGCTGGGGACATGCCCCCCAAGCTTCAATTCATTCACTGACTTTGAGGTTGTCACGAATTTCTGTACTAGATGGAGAAAAAGGATAAGGGTGGATGAAATGAAGGTTCAAATAGGAGACCTAACGAAAGACTTGACTTGACGGGAGAGGTGACTATTTCATTTTTTTAACGAGCTTGTCACAGGAAAATAACTATGCTCAAGGATCTGGGTTCAGTCCCCATATTTCTGTTTCATTTTTTACTGAGCTTGCTATAGAGAGGACAACTATGCTCAAGACCTCTGTTTCATTTTTTAACAAGCTTGTCACAGAGAAACAAAACCATGCTCGTAGATTTTGTTTCATTTTTTAACATGCTTGCTGCAGAGAGGAAAAATATGCTCGTAGCCTCTATTTCATTTTTTAACGAGCTTGCTACAGAGAAAAGAAACTATTCTCTTAACCTCTCCTTGATAATGTCTTCTAAGAGGACAATTATCTGGAAGGAATACATGTCAAGGGACAAACGTCAATCATGGCTTCCAAGAGATCTTCACTAGATGGAAGAAAAGCACTCTGGAAGGAATACATGTTGACATCCTCAATAAGGGTAGGAAGATATGGCTCTAATATCCCTATCGAAGATATGACCATGTCAACTACTGGATCTAAGTCACAAAAGGTTGAGCTTACAGTGAGAGGCTCGTCTTCATCGACAACTGAAGGCATGGGAGATAATGCTACATAATTGACCTGTGGCGGGGGCGATACTATATGCATATAAGAACTGTTTAGGGAGGTCATTGGGTTGGTAATCAAGTCAAGACCAATGCATGAAAGTTGATCAATAGCCATAATTCTTCCATCGTGGGGGAAAGATATCACATGAAAAAGAGTGGACACAATAGCTTTCATGGCATAGACATAATCTCGCCCAAGGAGTAAATTGAAATCCAAGGGGTCATGGACTACCATAACATCAATAAAGATAGTTTTCCCTCCCAAAGTTATGGGAAATTGAAGAAGGAATCCTAAAGGGTGACTGATTCTTCTGTTAAAAGATAACATATTCTGTGCAACTGGTACAAGATGATGATAACCGAGAGCTTGCCAAGTAATAGAGGATAAAATACTAATGGATGCACCTTCATCTATCGGTGTATGAGGAATGGCCCATTCGCAAACCTGTACTATAATCTTGAAAGGAATGTGAGAGGGAAGACGAGGTCCAGTTAGCTCACCCCAATAAAAAAGGATGGCCTCATTACTTGGAGTGGGTTTCACGAGAGAAGGAGGAATGCCGCCCAACACGGTAGATTCTGTATCAACGAGAAAAAACATCGGTAGTATCGGGTTTACTCTTTAGAGGGAGAGTAGGATCAAACGATGATGGTATCAAATTGACCACTTGGGTTTTATTCTCCAAGGGGAGAATGGTGTCGACAGATGGTGTAACCGGAGTGACCACTTTGGGTTCACTCTTTAGATGAAGAGTGGGATCGAACGATGGCGTAACTAAAGAGACCACTTTGGCACTCTTCAGAGGAGGAGTGGGATTGACCGATGACGGAACTGGATCAACCACTTTGGGTTCACTCTTTAGATGAAGAGTGGGGCTGACCAATGACAGAACTCGATCATCTACTTTGGGTTCACTCTACGAAAGTCACGGTATCCACTGCATCATCATGTTTTGGTCCATGTCATGTTTTTGCTGTTGTGCCTCAGTGTTCAAGGGAAGTATCTACCTCGAGAGTCAACCATCACAAATTTCCTGCTTCAACACTCATGTCAGTCCATTCTCATCTGATTCACCACCTTATATCTCTATGTCAGTTACGTGTCATTGATGGGGGATACATCAAGGCCCTCCTTCGATGAGTTTGTTCTTGTCAACTTCAACACACTATCCAGGAACTAGACCTAGAAACCAGTTAGTACCTTGGGACATGCATGCCTCAATGGCAGGCCTCCTCACTTCTGAAAATAGGTTTACATCATTGACCTTTGATCGGATGATTCCACGAATGTTTGACTTAAGCTCACCAATTTCTGTTGTAGGAAAATTCCCATGCGGACAGGTGAATTTCCTCTTGGATCCTAGACCCCTATAACCAAGACAAAAAGGTGCTAATGTTGGACACTGACATTCCTTTTAATGAAGGTAAAATAGTCAAGGAAGAAGAAGAAATGGGTATAAATACCTTTAATGAGGTTTGTCCTTGCTCGATCCAGGCTGATCTTGATCTCCAAGCTCTTCAGAAGGTCCTGCAATCCAATGAGAAACAATGACAAAACATACTTCCTATTCTACCATGATTAGCTTCAAAATAGATCTATCAAAAGAAACAAGTTCACGAAACATACAAAAACTTGAAGGAAACAGGCGAAGCACACACACACACACACATATATATATATTAATGAAAACAAAACAAAATGCTTACAACTGTAGATGCAGATGCAACAACCTCACCAAGCTCTCTTTGTCCAAACCCTTTCTCAAAAGTTCCACGATTAGAATGACTATACTTTCACTGATTATTCTCCCTTATGAGATCATAAGTTTGATGCCTTCAATGTCTCCCCCTTTCACTATGAGGAGGCCTCCTTATATAGGCTTTGAGAGGCCCAACCACCTTAGAGATTCTTGGGATAGGTTGAGGATCTTTCTCCATTAGTTGTGGATCCTCCCTAAGATCCAGCCTTGACCTCAGATTCGAATCAAACGAACATCAGAGATAAGGGGGATTTTTGCTTGATTTCCTCAACAACACAATGCTCCCCTAGAATGGTTCACAAAGCATTGCAACGCTCCCCCAAAGGAAGGCAAGGAGAGCTAGCGCTCCCTGCTAGTGGGTAGGGGAGCGCTTCCCTTCAAAAATGATTTTCAAGTGGTCTTTCTCAAGGCAAAAGCTTTGTACTCTTCGTCAAATGACATATCCTTCTGTTATCACTCCAGGAAACTCTCCTAGGTTGTAAGTCAGAGATGCCTGGTAACTTAATCTTTTGGTAACTATTTTCTCAATAAAAAGTGTGGGTTTGGATCAAGTCAGAGGATTGAATCATTTCTCACTCAAATCATGCATAAACACATTTAGATGGACAAGGCTTTCAACCACAAATGTTCAGAGAGTTTACAAATAAAGGGATGAATGAAGAAATAACTATTATATCAGCAGAATCACATATAAAGCATATATGAATGGCCAATTACAATAATCACAGGAATACTTGCAAAGTTTAACTTATGAATGCAGTGATAAGATGACAGTTATTTGGCATAGACAAGCATAACAACATGAATATAATATCCAGGTGCAAGTACAGAATAGGCAAGAAGATAAAATCTGAACAAGTTATGGCAAAAGAAGCTTGTATTACTTCATATGAAAATGAGAAGTTTTGAGTTACATAATATGAAAAAATTCTCCAAAGTCGAACCCCTAGTTCCTATTCTACCTTCAGCTTTATAGCTTTATAATGCATTATCTAGATCCTGAAAGAATGGATCTGATTTACTAAAAACAGAAAGTCAAACTATATTTTCAAGAAATAAGGAAAGATCCTCAAAATGAGGTCAATCCCACATATGATGGTCTTCAGAGGTAGTAGAGTCCTAATGCAGTGCAGATTAGCCTCCCAAGGCTGTTTGATGACTCTTCCAAAAGATAGAATTCGAATTTGCTGAGTTGAGCAAAAACCCTATATTTTTGACTTTGAAAAATGTACCAAACTTGATTAAAACACCTCTTCTTTTCCTTATCCATCATAGTAACCATTGGATCTGACTTGATAATTCACCACCTGTCTATTCCAAGAGGTTTCATCTCATTCTGATTCGAAAATTCCTGATCTGGGCGAAATTTCAAGTATTCTGGTCATTACAGGCTTTCGGTGGTTAAGAGGGTCAAATTTAAGCCTCTTAACCATCGAAAGCCTGTAACTTTCAAAAATGGATCTGCGGCAAATAGATTTGCTTGAGAATCGCAACCGCTTGGATTTTCTTCAATTCAGATGACAAATGGCTCCATAATCAACAATTAAACTTGAATTTCACTTGGCAACCCTTAAAAATCATGGGATTATGATCTTTTGAATGTGAGATGGCATGAGGAAATCACGGGATCGTGATAAAAAAAACAATGATTTCTGGATCAAATTGATTATTAATAAATCCAGCTGCAATTCGAATTTGAAACAGAAATCAAATGAAATCACCACGATTATTTGTCTTCGTGGCTGAGAATAACAGAGACCCATGTGGAAAATCAATACTATTATCCCAAATCATATATGAATTTCTGTGCCTCGCCAAGCTTTGATGAAGAATTGACAGATGGAGAATCGGAGGACAATCTGGAATCAAAACTTCTGGAACTTCTTCTACAGGCTTGACATTCAAATATAATTTACCTTGAACAGTTAAACCTTCATAGGAATTTGTTCCATGTGAAGAACTCTCCATTTGATGAAATGTTTGTCAAGAATCGTGCTACTAACTCCTTGTATAACTAACTGTATAGCCTGATCACTTGATTCCCCAAGAGGAAAGCAACTTGAACTGTTAAGGCGAAATACATAAGCACAATAAACAGAAGCCTGGGCAATCTGTAAAAAACACTGATATTGCGGGGAACTTTTGACCGCCTTCCCAAGCTCTAAATCTAGTTCTGATTGCACCATTGGAAAGATTATGATCTGTAGATGTCAATCGACCATTTGAACGTGCGAAACAAACATTCCAAGGCTGAGAAAAACAATTTTTCCCAGAGGCAGTTTTTAATGGAAATTCTATAATTTATGTGGTTAACTGTACTCGGATTTAAGCACCTTATCCACCGAAAGTGCTTCTTTTTGGTGGTTAATGAGCACGCACAGGCTTGCCTAAACCACCGAAAACAGAAACTTTTCCAAAAATCAAAATTGACAAATTTCGATTACCTGCATGAATGCAAATGACCCCAGGGCTTCTTAGACTGTAGTTTGACTCGAAATTAGGCTTGAGAACTCGACTTTAGCTTGGGTCTTTATATATCACTGTGCACTTTGACTTTGTATTGAACACACCTGATGTGAAGACCTGGAACTTGGCATATATGAACATATATATTTCTTTTTCCATAATATGAGATATAAAACATAAAAATAAAACATTTTTTTGTTTTATAATCTCTATAACATAGACTAAAGAAAAGTGAATGACATTATTTGTATCATGTATTTCAGGCCCAGAGGCATAGAAACAAAGGATTTGTGAGCAGAGTAATCAAATAGGAGCTTAATGAGCACTATGAAGGTTAAGATACTGGCCAAGAGTCCGAAGAAGACGATAAATGAAATAAAGAGTGATAGAAATGCTCATCAAAATACCGGTGCGTATTTGATTGCTAACATCTGGCTCCAACTGGGATGGAGACCTCCCTATGAGGTTTCCAAGAACTCAGTAGTTCCAGTCACCTTTTCTGTTGGGCTATGGAGTCATTAAGCCTTTAGCACCGATCCCTTGTATACCTGTAGCTTGCATGCAGTCTGTCTGCTTATTCATGAACTTAACAACTTAAAAAGATCTAGCTACTCGTATGACGAGCTTATTCTTTTGTCTACTCCTACACTAACCAACCACACTGCCTCTTGGTTAAGTAAATGCTGACTTCCATAATAACCATCCAAGCAACTTCAAAAATGAAGAAACCTTGTCTCTATCACTGCTCAACAAGTGATGTTTGAAATGTAAGAATGGTGAATACAACTCATTCATGAAACTATACTTACCCACAAACAACGACAAGCTAAGGAAATCTGAAATCTTCAGGTTCTTTGAAAAGTATAGGTCCATGAAAACTTCTACTGGATCCTTAAAAGGAAGATAAGTAACATGTTGCTCCTCGGAAAACAACTGCACATCTATGGCAGCCTCCTGCTCAACCATGGCTGTTCCTTTGCTGGAAAACTGATCACCTTCTTGTTCCCTTGATCTCATATTTTGATCATCAATCATCACAACTTCCTCTTCAGAAAAGTTCTCAGAAGATGATGATAAAAAAATATTAAAATCATATGAACAAGGATCAGTTAAAAACATATAATTGCCTATGCAATCATCAATCATCATAGGCTCTTCCTGATTTACACACTGATCATAAGCTTCACATGCATACCTATCTCTGGAATACTCAGCGAACACTGAAAAATCTGACCCTGAAACTGAATTGAACTTACATGTTTGCTGCTGTCCCAAATCTGCTCCAACCTCATTACTCTCCTGCCCAACCATGGTTGTTCCTTTGCTGGAAAACTGATCACCTTCTTGTTCCCTTGATCTCAGATTTTGATCATCAATCATCACAACTTCCTCTTCAAAAAAGTTCTCAGAAGATGATGATAAGACAATATTAAAATCATATGAACAAGGATCAGTTAAAAACATATAATTGCCTATGCGATCATCAGTCATCATAGGCTCTTCTTGATTTACAAACTGATCATAAGCTTCACATGCATGCCTATCTATGGAATACTCAGCGAACACTGAAAAATCTGACCCTGAAACTAAATTGAACTTACATGTTTGCTGCTGTCCCAAATCTGCTCCAACCTCATTACTCTCCTGCTCAAAATCTGACGTATATTGATATTCTGCTTGCTCATGCACTTGCAAATTTTCAAAGAAATCTCGATCTCGGATCCTTCGGGAAACATGAATGTTTTCCTTGACTTCTTGAGCATCTTCAAACAACTGGGTTAAGGATGAAGACTCCCATTCTAGCAGAAGAAGGACAAGATTTGAATGAAGACCCATGACATAATATATCATGGCAACTGTCTCTGTAGGCCTGACCTCCAAAGACATGTCATGATAAACACGGTAGAACCTTCTGTTGAAAACAGGTAAGGCTTCATCCTGCTCTCGTTTCAAAGCATAGAAATCAGCAAGGTATGAATCTAAAGATTTGTACTTGCCCCAATACTTCAGGAAAACGTTAGAGAACTCGGTCCAAGAGCCAATTGAATCGGTTCTCAGAATTTTAAACCATGCAACAACATATTTGATCAGAGACTTTGAGAAAAATATCATGATCACATCTTCATGAGCAAGCTGAAAATGATCAACAAAATCCAAAAAGGATTCCACATGTCTCTCAGCTGAAGCTTGATTCTCTCCAGAAAACCAAGGGAGATATTCATAACAGTCATCAGGATAAGGATGAAGAAGAAGGGGCAGCTTTAAAGGCTTGAACATCTTCATTCGGATCTTAACTTGAAAAGCTGTGGGCTGATCATGAGAGTTAACGAGTTCATGACAAGGTTCAGAAATTATGACAAGAGGGGCAGAGATCTGGACAAGGTCTGAAACAATTTCTATCTTTTCAAGGTCACATGGCTTATCAGATTCTGAAGGAAAAGAAATACAGTGGTCATCTTTGTGAATGGGCTGAGGTAAAGTGACCGAATCTACATCTACAATGCAGGGCTGCAGGATTTCCTCTTCTAAAGACGAATATATACAAGAAGGATGATGATTTTCTAAATATACAAAATAGAAAATAATTCTCTTTACACACGAAGGGAAAAGAATGAAAGAGGTAATAAAGAACAACAACAATTCATGAAGCAAACTAATGAACTGATACCTGGATTTTGATTTGAGCCTCTTCATATTTTATCAACAAGAGCCTCCCCAGTGGAGTCTTTGAATGTGGAGTCGCCAGATAGATGCTTACAACCAATATAATGCTCAGCCTTTGTCTATCATCAAAAGCTGAAACTATGTCGTCTCCCAGGGAAGCTTGCTTCATTCTCAGTTCCCCAGCAACGACGCCAATTTGTTATCACTCCAGGAAACTCTCCTAGGCTGTAAGTCAGAGATGCCTGGTAACTTAATCTTTTGGTAACTATTTTCTCAATAAAAAGTGTGGGTTTGGATCAAGTCAGAGGATTGAATCATTTCTCACTCAAATCATGCATAAACACATTTAGATGGACAAGGCTTTCAACCACAAATGTTCAGAGAGTTTACAAATAAAGGGATGAATGAAGAAATAACTATTATATCAGTAGAATCACATATAAAGCATATATGAATGGCCAATTACAATAATCACATGAATACTTGCAAAGTTTAACTTATGAATGTAGTGATAAGATGACAGTTATCTGGCATAGACAAGCATAACAACATGAATATAATATCCAGGTGCAAGTACAGAATAGGCAAGAAGATGAAATCTGAACAAGTTATGGCAAAATAAGCTTATATTACTTCATATGAAAATGAGAAGTTTTGAGTTACATAATATGAAAAAAGTCTCCAAAGTCGAACCCCTAGTTCCTATTCTACCTTCAACTTTATAGCTTTATAATGCATTATCTAGATCCTGAAAGAATGGATCTGATTTACTAAAAACAGAAAGTCAAACTATATTTTCAAGAAATAAGGAAAGATCCTCAAAATGAGGTCAACCCCACATATGATGGTCTTCAGAGGTAGTAGAGTCCCGATGCAGTGCAGATTAGCCTCCCAAGGCTGTTTGATGACTCTTCCAAAAGATAGAATTCGAATTTGCTGAGTTGAGCAAAAACCCTATATTTTTGCCTTTGAAAAATGTACCAAACTTGATTAAAACACCTCTTCTTTGCCTTATCCATCAAAGTAACCATTGTATCTGACTTGATAATTCACCACCTGTCTATTCCAAGAGGTTTCATCTCATTCTGATTCGAAAATTCCTGATCTGGGCGAAATTTCAAGTATTCTGGTCATTACAGGCTTTCGGTGGTTAAGAGGGTCAAATTTAATCCTCTTAACCACCGAAAGCCTGTAGCTTTCAAAAACAGATCTGCGACAAATAGATTTGCTTGAGAATTGCAACCGCTTCGATTTTCTTTGATTCAGATGACAAATGGCTCCATAATCAACAATTAAACTTGAATTTCACTTGGAAACCCTTAAAAATCATGAGATTATGATCTTTTGAGTGTGAGTTGGCATGAGGAAATCATGAGATCGTGATAAAAAAAACAATGATTTCCGGATCAAATTGATTATTAATAAATCTAGTTGCAATTCGAATTTGAAACACAAATCAAATGAAATCACCATGATTATTTGTCTTCGTGGCTGAGAATAACAAAGACCCATGTGGAAAATCAATTCTGTTATCCCAAATCATATATGAATTTTTGTGCCTTGCCAAGCTTTGATGAAGAATTGACAAATGGAGATTCAGAGGACAATCTGGAATCAAAACTTCTGGAACTTCTTCTACAGGCTTGACATTCAAATATAATTTACCTTGAACAATTAAACCTTCACAGGAATTTGTTCCATGTGAAGAACTCTCCATTTGATGAAATGTTTGTCAAGAATTGTGCTACTAACTCCTTGTATAACTAACTTTATAGCCTGATCACTTGATTCCCCAAGAGGAAAGCAGCTTGAACTGTTAAGGCGAAATACATAAGCACAATAAACAGAAGCCCGGGCAATCTGTAAACAACACTGATCTTCCAGGGAACTTTTGACCGCCTTTCCAAGCTCTAAATCCAGTTCTGATTGCACCATTGGAAATCTTATGATCTGTAGATGTCAATTGACCATTTGAACGTGCGAAATGGACATTCCAAGGCTGAGAAAAAATGATTTTTCCTAGAGGCAGTTTTTAATGGAAATTCTATACTTTCTGTGGTTAACTGTACTCGGATTTAAGCACCTTATCCACCGAAAGTGCTTCTTTTTGGTGGTTAATGAGCACGCACAGGCTCACCTAAACCACCGAAAATAGAAACTTTTCCAAAAATCAAAATTGACAAATTTCGATTACCTGCATGAATGCAAATGACCCCAGGGCTTCTTAGACTGTAGTTTGACTCGAAGTTAGGCTTGAGAACTCGACTTTAGCTTGGGTCTTTATATATCACTGTGCACTTTGACTTTGTATTGAACACACTTAATGTGAAGACCTGGAACTTGGCATATATGAACATATATATTTCTTTGTCCATAATATGAGATATAAAACATAAAAATAAAACATTTTTTTGTTTTATAATCTCTATAACATAGACTAAAGAAAAGTGAATGACATTATTTGTATCATGTATTTCAGGTCCGAAGGCATAGAAACAAAGGATTTGTGAGCAGAGTAATCAAATAGGAGCTTAATGAGCACTATGAAGGTTAAGAACTGGCCAAGAGTCTGAAGAAGACGATAAATGAAATAAAGAGTGATAGAAATGCTCATCAAAATACCGATGCGTATTTGATCGCTAACACCTTCTTTTAACTAGTCTCTGAGGATGTATCAAGTGTTCTTGTGATGTTGTTCGTGATACGACATAGGCAAGATGACAATATGATATTTGTGACACTTGTGATGTTTGTGACATTTGTGGCCAAAGTGAGACACTTGCAACACTTCTAATGACGACAATAAGTCATCATTGAAGTGAGTAATTTTGATGTGTAACAACGAGGTAGTATAGTATTGCACTGTTACTACGATGAAGCCTTTAAAAAACTAAAAGAGCCAATATTTTTTTTTTTGCAAATTCAAAATGCAGGCAAAATCATTTACAAGATCACATAATATTCGCCTGTCTATGCATTTTAATGGGAGATGTCCTCGAGCTTTCCGCTTATTAAAGCCAATCTTTTCGAACCTGTCTAGTCTGTTGTCACTTTTGAAAACATAATTAATGTCCATTGGGAAGGACATAAGGTAGCGGGGATGGAGGCGAGCGACAAATGCTTTTAAACTTTCCTGAACCCGAGAATGCGTGAACCCGTGAAACTTTGAAAACTCCCTTAAGTATGAAAAGGCATGTCGGATAGACAAACTCATTGTAGGCAGAGGCAGGGTTGCGAGTTCGAGGAGTGCGGGTTGATTTGTAGAGCACGAAGTTTTGTGTGCAAGATGTCTGGTCGGTTGTCACTTTTGAAAGCATAATTAATGTCCATTGGGAAGGGCATAAGGTAGCGGGTATGGAGGGGAGCGACAAATGCTTTTAAACTTTTCTGAACCCGGGAACGCGTGAACCTGTGAAACATTGAAAACTCCCCTAAGTATGGAAAGGCAGGTCAGATAGACAAACTCAACGTAGGCAGAGGCAGGGTTGCGAGTTCAAGGAGTGCGGGTTGATTTGTAGAGCATGAAAGTTCTGCGTGCAAGATGTATACACCGAATATGAGTTACCATAGTTCAATAGCATCTATCCACGAAGCTGTGTTCATAAAATTGGCTAAGTATGCAACCGAACGACGGTTGGTCGGAATCGTGATGTGAATATATAGATGGAGATAACGATTTGTTAGTTCGCCACACCGGGAACCCGCGATCATAGAAACATGAGAAAGTATAGAACCAAAAACACATAATAGAGAGGAAGAACAAAAGGTGAAAAATGAGAAAGTTTACAAGAAGGAAAAAAAAAGGGAGAGAATAACTATATCACTCAGACAACAACACTTACTCTCATAACTATGAAACCATAGTAAGACATAAACCATGGAAAAAGCATCGCCAGCTATGAAATATAGTTAGATCCCGACAAAGTCTGGTTGAAGCTATAAGAGATGCAATTTACATCGACTGCAAAATTTGGTATGTTATTTTATTTTAATAATATTTTATGGGGAGCCAACTGCAAAACAATGCAACAACAAACCCAACTGCAGATGCAACACCCTAACATTGCAAAGCTTAGGCAAACAAGAGTAAACAACAAATAACAACCTAGTTAAGAAGCACCAAAAGGCCCAACTACAGTCGTAGACCCGAACCCTGCAAAGTCAAATCAAACAACAATAAGTAACATCCAACGAACAAAGAAGCAAGCACCAACCTATCAACTAGGAATGCCACAACTCTAATCGCGGTTGCAGAACCCCAAACGTGCAAACTGCAACAAGATGAACAGATGAACAAGAACACCAACAACAGGCAAATAAGAAACTAGTGGAGATGCAAGAAGCAAGCATGAACCAGTGAACCAACAATGCCGTTGAAGTACAATATTGCCCAAATTGAGTGCAGAGAACATTGCATATAAAAAAAAAACCCGGAACAAAATGTATTGTAACAAGCCCGCTAAGTAAACATTTAACGATGTGAAGCTTGTTAGGTAAACATTTAAATCTATCAGAAATGCTCTATAAACATTTAAGAAAAAATGCAGTGTGGCAGGTCTCTGACGTACGATTTTTTTTTTATTACAATTTATTATAAAATAAAATTAGTAACAACAGTTCGAACAATAGAGAATGTATTTGAAGGACGAACTTTGGATATGCTAGCATATCAAACATTGGGATAAATTTAGCTAGCAGAAAATGCTAAGACGAACATTTGATCTAATACTAGCATTAATCCACCTTCAAGCAATGCATAAGAAAAATTTATTATTCAAAAAGACTATAGACGATCAAAAAGTTTGGATTTGGGAATAGCGAAGCCGGTAATATGACCTCCAATCTATTATCCAATCAGATCATTACATATATAGTACTTTTTATTATATAAAAATCAATGTTTTTAATTCCCTAGCTCCAACAATAAATATTATGCAAATATTTATGGTCAAAGGACAAACTAATATAAAGTCAACAATTTATTGATCGCTATAATCCCTCTATGTCTACAACATGGACTAATAAAGAGGCCACGCCTTTATCACTTTAACCATGGATAGAAACAAATGTCATAAAATTGAACACACTTCAAGGGCACACTAAAGAAAGGTATAAGGGGGGTCATTTCCTTCATTTGATTATATTCCAAGGCAATTCTATAAAAGGGTTCCGTTATCCTATCTCTATGGTAAAAAGTGAGTGGGGGTGATGTCATGTTCCACTATTTTATTTGTCTTATTATACCTGCCCGATAGGCATGGTATATAGCATTGAGTTAGTGTTGACTAACTATTAATCAATGGTTGACCATAAAATATGTATCCATTTTACCAAAGTTTTACCAAAGTTTTGATAAATAATATTTTTAGTAAAATTTTAAATGTGATTTATCTCATCTCTTATTGGCCAAAGACTTTAAAGTCTTATTGCAGCCTTCACTCCTTCCAATGCAATTGTAATGTTATTTATTATGTTGTAGACTTTTTATGGATAAAAGTGGATACATTCAATAATATTAAATATCTCTTTTTATGTTTTAGCTCCTTACATTTCATTGTCCATCTATTAAAGCAAAGGAACATGGAGTGTAATATTCACTTCCTTTGAGGAAGCTAAATTGTAAAAAATTAATTTATATTAATTTCTAAATAATAACAAAATATTATTTATTTTCTTTTGTTTACCAAAAATGTGTTGAGTTTTTCTATAGTTTTAGATTAAATATTAAATTTTATTATTTTTTTAAATACTTATATTTATTTATTTGTTATGTTATTGGCAAATAAAATTGAGGTCTTATTGCACATTTACTGTGCTCTCTCGAGAGTAATAAAAAAAAATTAATGTTTCATGTTTTATTAAAAAACATACTGTCAGTCTAAGCTAGGCTTAGCAAGTTACATAAATGCGTCCTGCAATCCATGCACTTGAGTGGAAAAAACTTTTAATGTTTCATTAAAAAAACTTACTATTGACAAAATAAATATTTATAACTTCATTTTAAATCAAAATAAAATTAAATTTAAAGTTTGAATAATCTACAAATTTCATATTTTTACTACAAATTTATTTAAATAACATTGTCATTTTATATTCATATCTTACTATGTGAATATAATTGTAGATACCATTAGCACTATATTATCTATACTATTTTTAAAACATTTTAATTTCTTACTATGAATTACTCTCTTGCATTGTTTTCATGTATTCAAACTTCGGCAGGTATTTGCTACCATGTAGCCTAGTTTGAAGACAACAATAACTTATGGAAAGGGAGGAATTTAAATTAAATGGTGAAAACTATGACAAAGCCGTGAGTCCCCCGAACACATCGACTCACAAACTAATATTTTATGATGGGGCTGCCCCCTTCTTGTCTCATGTTATGAAGTGAAGTCAAACCTTTGTTTCCCAATACCCTTTATTAAGGCAGATTTGTAATATGAAGAGCCACCAATTTTTTTAAAGAAGTCGTCCACATAACGAATGGAATTCGACATTATCCAAGTAGGCTGTGTACACTAAAGTAAATCGGTTCAGAAATTGTTAATTAAATCGGCTCTTGTGGTATAACAATGTGCTGTACAATCAAAGGAGCCAATCGTTGTGGTCAAAGAACATAGTTGGGCAAGGAAAAATCAACGAAAGCCTCATGGGAATTATCCGTTGTATACTTGAGTCAAATTGAGAATTACTTTGTGGGCATTTTTAATGTAAAAAAAATATTGTTTTGTCAAATGATTTAATTGTTTTCGAGTTGTGGATTGCAAGTCAAGAAAATTATTTTTAAATGGGAGAGAGAAACTAGTCGTTACAAAGAGAAATTATGAAAGGTTAGACCCTCTTCTCATTGTGATTGTTGTCGAATTGTGAGATAATTTATGTCATCCAATAAAAACTTTTATTTTCTAGTGTAATTTATGGGTGGATTATTCTATTTTTTTTTTCTCGGCTAAGTGTAAGAGTGTTTCATAGAGTAGATATTGTTTTTTTTGTATTATTTGTAGGGCTATTGGATCAATCCATCAAGGGGCTACATAGTCACATGGAATGAAAGGTCTAGAGTTCGTCTCATCTACTCTTTTGGTGGTGTCAAGTGGTACAAATCCAAGTGTTGGAAAAACAATTATTGAGGGTATCTTCAACGAGGAAGAGATCTCATTTCACGTCCATGTTGATCTAATGGTTGGAGACCATCCCACTAGTGAAGCTTTCTTGACAAGATTTGGAAGCAATACAACTATTATAAACTAGATTGGGGGCAATAGTCCATCGACTCCAAACCCAACTTCTAGTCCAAATTCCGCGTACGACTTAGGAAGGGTTGCGATCGCAATCCGATGCTCTGGAGGTAAGAGTAAGGTCGAGGTAAGCCTCACTACTTCAACTAGCTTTATTTTAAAAAATCTAAACAATCATTTTTATTTTATTTTTCTGTTTTAAAAACTAAAAAAAAAATTCATAAAATACAAAAAACAAAAATATTTTGTTTGTTGCGTTATTTCTATTAGTTATTTATCATTCTATATCAGTTAACTTAAATAATTAACTCCTACATTTACCTGTATATCACATAGACACTAGTCTACTAATTTTCGGGTGAAGTTATTGTGTTAGGGAAGCCTCCCAAAGTCTTTTAACATAGGAGTTGGGCCTGAACAGGGAAGGACTTGTGCCGCAACGACATTGGGCACTTGTCCTACGTGGTACGGCCTTAACGCCTTGAGGGACCTTGACAAGGCTACTAGTTTGGTTGGTAACACACACTATGTCAAAATATTTTCTAAAGTCATTGAAACAACAAAGGAGATTGGTTTTATTACTACGACACTCCTTTGCAATGATCCTGAGCATAACAAGGTGGTCCACACTTGAATGATAGCTCCTAAATATGACCTACCCCTTAGCTCTTTTTCTGTGGATTTCTAGCCATATGATAATCTTCTTTTCCAAAATAATTCTGCATAGCTTGGCTAAAATGGTGCCAATCATAATGGTCCTATAATTAGAGGGATTGCTTTTATTCCCACTTTTTAAAATAGGTACAATGAGGCTTTGCGTCCAAGGTTAAGGTAAACCTTGCTTGACTACTAAATTGAAGAGCTTATGCATGTGAAGGATGCAGATAGGCCCTCCAATTTTTAATATTTCAACTTGGTAGCCTTTGTTGTCCTTAGCTTTTCCTTTTGCAAGCCGATTAATCCCAAACTCTATGTCTTCTATAGAAAAAAACATCATCCTGTATAGAAATGTTTGGAATGTTGTCCATGGCACTAGGGGATTCGTAAATATTTTTAAGGTAGGAATTTCAATCTCTCAAAGGAATCATATTATTTTGTTTAGTTTTATGAGTCAAAATTTGCCTCCAAAATTTCTTAGGATCTAGCTTAGATAGGCGCAAAAACTTCTCTTGCTTTCTATTTATATAGTACATTTTTTTCCTTTTAATTGGGGCTTTGTATCTATTTATCTTATCGAATTTTAAGGGATCATTAAAAACATCCCTAATGGATTTTTCTAGCAATTTTACACTCATTATCATACCAAGGGCTGGTTGTTCTATTTTTCATGTTGACCAGCATGGTACGAGAGGATGCCACATCAACGTCCATTACACATGCATATGGGGTTAGCCACATGAGGAATTTCAAGAAGATTATAGAAGGTTCAAATCCCTACCACAATTGAGGGTTGAAGAAGTAAAAAACCTAGCCTTAGGTGGCTATCTGGCTATGTTAAATACCGATCCACTAGGAGGAGAAAGGGTCCCATTCTATGTTATTGTATTTTGTTCCATAACAGAGTAGAACAATTGGGAGTGAGAAATTACAGAGCATAACAAAGGGGGTTAATGTTCTATAGCAGCTTAACATGCCACAGGTCTCAGGTAACTCCATAGAGAGTGTCTTCTCCTTTGTACTTGCATTATTTCCATACCAGAGAAAAGAGAGCAGCGTAGCCTCACCTTCTAGTTGGGTTTTCTCCCATAAGGGTTTCCCAGAGCAAATATTTGTGTTATCTTGTGGATAGTGTGTGATTGTACTTTACTATTCTCTATTTTTTGCATTTGATCTATTTCATGCATAAGCATAAAAACAATAACTAAATATTCTAGAATCTAAAGGAATTTAACCTTCTTAGTGTAGATTTTAGTTTTATTTATCATATTTGTTGTGACGAAATGTTCAAGTGGAATATCCACGATAGTTTACAGATCACCATTTTCCTTAGCGAGCTTAATACTTTTCCATAGTGTGTAGGCCTTGACATAGTTGTTTTTTACATTCCATATAACCCACAAAAATTGAATCAACAAATTTCCTCTGAGATCACTTATTTTCCCCCTCACTCATGTTGCCCTTGGGTTTTTCCTAGACGCCCCATCAAAGTAAAGGATACATGTGTTTGATGCTAGGATAACCACTCTTTGTAATTAGAATCATATAATCTTATAGCCCACTTCATAATTTTTACACCCTGATGTTTATAAGGCAATAATGACCCCAATTTGAACTTTTCCATCCAAGTTTGTTCGCTAGCATGAAGAGCTGAGTCCATGCCTTTCAAATGGCTCTGCATATACTCAACAATTAAGGAGAGAGATTTAGTGGCCACACATATGGGAGGTTTCTTTTCATCCTGAAAGATAGGTTTGTTGTGAGTTATCCAGATACACCAACAAACATACTCTGGAAGGGTTACCCAGATCCTTTTGAAATTAACTTTTTGTTGGAAGATGCGTTGGTATCTTTTACACCAATTAGCGAAAATATATAAAGTGGCTGAATTCTAATTAGATCTATGTTTGAGACTGTCTAGGACCAACGACCAAACCTCCTTCAAAAAACTACAGTCCACAAAAATGTGTTGGGAATATTCTTCCATGAAAAAGCAGAGGGCACACCACAACGAACCCACAATGCCACGCTTGCAAGGCCCTTGTAGAAAAACAATCTGGACATCAACTTCAAAGATTAAGAATAGATAATGGAGGTGAATATGTGAACAATAAGGATTATTCCTTTCCAAATTTATGAGCTTTCCACACCTCTCCAACCAATCATATGCACTTAGGTCATGAAGGAAAGGCACACTTTTCCTAAATATCTCAAGAAGCATTTATGTGAACCAAAAGAGAGGACATTTTTTTTTTTAATGTCATGCATCTCTAGGTGGTTGAAATTAATTTCAAATGGCATGTGAATGCTCCAAATTTATCTGAAGGAACAACCCCATTAGCCATTTCCATCAATTAGCTAAGTACATATTACACATATTTAAAGGTTCAAAGCTCCATTTTGGTTAAATTGAGTACAACTCGAGTGGGCCTAATGGTTAAGAACATGTGTTTCTTGCTAGGAGGTCACATGCTCACATATAGAGGGGGGTGGGGTATGTATACCTTCGTAGAGTTTAGCAGTCAAATCGTTGCTCGGAGGGGGTCCTTTGTCCCACAAACAAATGGGTCTCATACACCAATTTGGTGTCTAGCTTGGTTGTGACCTTGAATATATATATATTGGAGTCCCAAGTTCCCCCAACCAAATCAATCTCAATGGTTTTGATGAGTGCTTTGGCTCGAAATGATCATAACCACTTTACTATTAACTTGATCAGAGATAATGACTTAATTAATGCATGCTCATCGATAACTTCGCCCGCCTTTATTATTTAAGCTCTCTTTGGACTAGAATTTTATTACATAATTTATAAAGATATACATATCCTATCCTCTTTAATCTTTAACCTATCATTTTAAAAAACAAAAAACATATTCGTAACTTAAATCCTCTCATATAACTATAACTAAAAAACCTAATTTAAGTTTATATTAAAATTACCAATATGAATAGCGTAAAGGTTACCTCACAAATCCACGTCATTAATGATCAAATTCCAATTTGGGTGGCCAACCTATAGGATTTATTTTATTCCTAAATTTCCAATTTATTGAATTCTTCAAAGAATCCATCGTCTTCAAAGTTGAATTAAAACAACAACAAAAAAATATTCATCGCGTGTTTTTTGTTTGTCTACTCAACAAAGCTGATGGAATTTGATTCAAGAGTAAACATGATTTTTTGATGTAAAAATGTTTATAAAAAAACTCCATTAAAAAAGATTAAATATGCATGGCTACTTACCACCTACAGAAAGAATCACAATCCAATCTAATCCATTGATTGTTACAATCATGTTATTTCGAGGAATAAAACTAGGCTTTGTAGTCTCAACAAAACAAGGTGGGCCTCTTAGAAATTATGTCATTGCCCACACATTATAAAATTTAAATCCACCCACCACAATTAATTAAAACAAAAGAATTTAATTAAAATTGGTTGTAATTCATAAAATCTCTAGACAAAACAATGTGACACAATACACAACAAATCCCATCAAAATTTATGAATCCTATTCAAATTAATGAAGAATTAAAAGAGAATTATATATATATATATATAATAAAATCCATTAAAAAAACTTAATTGTGCATGGCCATAGACCATCTATAGAAAGAATCACAATCCAATTTATTCCATTGATTGTTACAGTAATGTTATTTCAAGGAACAAAACTAGGCTCTCACAGTTTCAATAAAACAAGGAGGGCCTCTTAGAAATGATGTCACTTTCCACACATTCTAAAATTTAAATACACCCAAAACAATTAATTAAAACAAAACAATTTAATTAAAATCGTTGTAATTCATAAAAGCTCTCGACAAAACCATGTGACACAATACACAACAAATCCCTTCAAAATTTATAATTCCTACTAAAATTAATGAAGAATTGAAAGCATATATATATATAGATTCGAGAGCCACAAGTTTCCCCAAGGAAATCAACCTCAACAAGCGATATTTCTCGGCATGGGCATGAAAGGGTGTTGGGAAAATAAACTAAGTCCAAAACTCATGAATGCAGAATGCGGGAGGATTGAAACCATGAGTGGGCTTTGGGAAAATAAACTAAGTCCAAAACTCATGAATGCGGAATGTGGGATGCAAGATGATCGAGACCATGAATAGGTAAGCTTTGCGAGAATTTTTCTCCACCTCCGCATTACAATGCTTTTGCGAGATGCAGAAAGGAAAAACATTGGTACAAAATCCAATCTATTCCATCGATTGTTACAATCATTCTATTTCGAGGAATTATTAGGCTATCACAATCTCAATAAAACAAGGCAACCCTAATGTGAGCCTCTCAGAAATGATGCCAGTGTCCGCAATTATAAAATTTAATTCCACCCACTAGAATTAATTAAAACAAAATAATTTTATTAAAATTCATAAAAACTCTGAATAAAACCATGTGATGAAACATACATCTCGGTAGGGGGAGATAATATGCAAAACATATTATATATATATATATATATATATATATATATATATAT
>ML781487.1:204369-228087 GCA_009831015.1 Picea engelmannii
CCCGCTCCAATTGATCCTTGCGGCGCCTTTGCTCCTTTTGAGCCGCCCATGCTGCGCCCCTGCGAGGGGTTCCTCTCTTTCTTGCCATGAGAAAGGAGAAGGGCAATGTCAATTGCTGGATAATCGAACCCTGTTGTAGGGCGATCGGAGAGAAAGACACCGGAAGAGCTTGACCACTCCCAAACCACCTGGTGTGAAGCAGGATGCAGAGCTGCGCGGGAGCGTCGCTGCTTAAACTAAGCGCACATGAAATTGTGCTGCTCCAGATAATCCAGAAGGATCTCAGAGCCGAGGGCGAGACCAAATAAACTAGAGCCGAAGCCATCCCTCCGCCTTTAACCTTTGGCATACCGAAACCACTGCGCTTGTAAATGCTCGCGCAAGTGAGAAAACTCTCCGTTCTGTCGCTGCATCTATTACCGTCCTTCATGATAAAGGTTGGCGCATGAGGAGCGATTAATGCCATTTATGCTGTGGGCTAGTGCAAGTCCACCTGTGGCTTCTAGGCTAGGTGTCACCCCATCCGGGGATATATTCTAAAATTTAAATACACCCACCACAATTAATTAAAACAAAATAATTTAATTAAAATTTGTTGTAATTCATAAAAGCTATGGACAAAACCATGTGACACAGTACACAACAAATCCCTTCAAAATTTATGAATCCTACTAAAATTAATGAAGAATCGAAAGCGAATCATATATATATATATATATGCTTTAGAGCCCCAAGTTCCCCCCAATGAAATCAACCTCAACAAGCGTTATTTCTCGGCATGGGCATCAAAGGGTGTTCGGAGAATAAACTAAGTCGAAAACTCATGAATGCAGAATGTGGGGATACACAATGCAGGATGCAAGAGGATTGAGATAATGAGTGGGTTTTGGGAAAATAAACTAGGTCCAAAACTCATGAATGCAGAATGTGGGATGTAGGAGGATTGAGACCATGAGTGGGTAAGTTTTACGAGAATTTTTCTCCCCCTCCGCATTACAATTCTTTTTTGAGATGCAGAAAGACATAACATTGGTAGGGAATCCAATCTATTCCATTGACTGTTACAATCATGATATTTCGAGGAATTACTAGGCTCTCACAATCTCAATAAAACAAGGCAACCCTAATGCGGGCCTCTTAGAAATTATGCCATTGTCCACACATTCTAAAATTTAAATTCACCCACTAGAATTAATTAAAACAAAAGAATTTAATTAAAATTCATAAAAGCTCCGGACAAAACCATGTGACTCAATACACAACAAATCCCATCAAAATTGATGAATCGTACTAAAATTAATGGAGAATAAAAAAAGTATATATATATATATATATATATATATATATATATATATATATAGTTTGAGATTGCTCAATATAACCTCTCAATACATGACAAGCACCATAAAATATGTTTTAACAATTGTATTTTTTTTTTAAATCTTTGCTATCATTTTTTCATTAACCTTGATAAATCAAAACCATTGAGGTTGATTTCGTTGGGTGAGGGTGATGGGAGTTAACATGCAAAACATAACAGGGTTATGTTTTGCATATTAACTCGACACACCCCCATGATCGTATATGAGGTCCCCCTACCGTCATATACATGGTAGGGGTGGGGGGAGTTAATATTATGTTTTGCATATTAACTTCATCCACCCTATTATGTTTTGCATATATAAATTAGAATAAATTTAACCTAAAAATAAAGATACAATTATTCTATTATTAGTTATTTTTAAGTTTTTTTTTTTACTTTATATATGATTAATATTATGATTTTTCCATGCAACTCTCCTTGGAAAATGTGTCATAATTACCTTTAAAATAGAAATCATGATCCATGCAGGATGCAGAGCTTTTGTGAAAACAATCCTCGACATCCAACAACAAGGAATGTGTAATGCGAGAAGACATGCAGTGCAGGAGGACATGCGGATACATGCGGGTGCGAAAGGGAGGACATGAGGGTGCAAGAGGATGAGTCAAGCACTATTTCTCAGCATGGGCATCAAAGGGTTTTGGGAAAATAAACTAAGTCCAAAATTCATAAAGAATGCAGGATGTAGGATAATTGAAACCATGAGTGGGTAAGCTTTGTTAGAAGTTTTCTCCACCTTCGCATTACAATGCTTTTGTGAGATGCAAAAAGGTACAACATTGGTACACAATCCAATTTATTCCATTGATTGTTACAATCATGCTACTTTGATGAATTGTTAGGCTCTCACAGTCTCAATAAAACAAGGAAGCCCTAAATGCGCATCTTAGAAATGATGTGTCCACACATTCTAATCAAATCCACCCACTATAATTAATTAAAACAAAATAATTTAATTAAAAATCGTTCTAATTCATAAAAGCTATAGACAAAACCATATGATGCACTTTACAAAAATAGAGGTACAATTATTCTATTATTAATTATTGTTAAGTTTTTTTTTTTTTTTTTTTAAATTTATTTATTTCATCTATGGGTATTATTATGATTTTTCCATGAAAAGTTTCTTGGAAGACGTGTTATAAGTACCTTGAAAATAAAATCATGTTCCATGCGGAATGCATAGCTTTTGTGAAAACAATCCTCCACATCCCACAACAAAGAATGTGTAATGCGGGAAGACATGCGAGTGCAAGTATCAAAGGGTGTTGGGAAAATAAACCAGGTCAAAAAATTATGAATGTTGAATGTGGGGATAAACGATGAGGGAGGATTGAGACCATGAGTGGGTAAGCTTTGCATGAAGTTTTCTACATCTCTGTGTTCCAAATCTATGAACTTTCCACACCTCTCCAACCAATCATACACATGTAGGTCATGAAAGAAAGACACACTTTTCCTAAATATCTCAAGCAACATTTGTGTGAACCAAAAGGGAGGATATATATATATTTTTTGTTTTAATGTCATGTAGCTCTCTATGGTTGAAATAAATTTCAAATGGCATGGGAATACTCCAAATTTATTTGAAAAAACAACCCCATCAACCACACTTATCAATTGGCTAAGTACATGTTTAAGAGTCCCAAGTTCCCCAACCAAATTAATCTCAATGGTTTTGATGAGTGCTTTGGCTCCAAACTAATCGAAACCGTTTTATATTAACTTGATCAAAGATAATGACTTATTAACGCAAACTTATTGATGCTTTTTCCACTTTTATTATTTAAACTTTCTTTGAACTAAAATCTAAAATTTTATTACATAATTTAGAAACCAAAATCTGAAATTTTATTACATAATTTATAAATATATGTATATCCTACACTCTTTAATCTTTAACCTATCATTTTTATCATTGGTGGTTATCTGGACTTCACAACTAGTCAAAGGGAATTTTGGGGACCCACTACTTCGACAAATCCATTGTCTTCTTTCTTCTCAGTGCTCTTACACTCCTTTAATCTTGTGGATCAAAAGCCGACATCTATCGTCCCTACTTGGTGAAACGGGCGCACAAGATCTGGAGCTATATACAAAAGATTAGTCTGGTTCCTTCTCTCATCTGATTGGGCCCAACAAGTAGATTTCATAAAGACCTGGGTTGACTCTCCTTTCTTCTCTGATCACGCCCCGATCTTTCTTCAACTGACACCCTGCAAAAAGATCTCTCACCCCTTTAAATTCAACTCGTGTCGGCTCCAGAAACCAGACCTTCACCAACTGGTCAAGCTTGTATGGACGGACCCAACTTACCTCTCAGAATCGAATGTCCAGCTTCGATTGGCCTTGTTAGCATTGGAAGTCACCTCTAGATTGCGGCAGAGGTAAGCCCAAAGCCCATCAATCTGTATGTCACAATGAATAATTTTAGGAGAGGTCTAATGGATGCAAACTCAGGATCGTGTCGCTTTAACTCAGAAACACCGGGCTGATACGCGTATATAAATGAGGTCTTGATCTAACTTAGTCAGTAAGTTTGTATAGTGGTGAGCAAGTGGAAGAACATGAGGAAAATGTGAATGTCTGCTATGGACATCCGGTCTTTCAACAACCTCTAGAGGAAAAGTTTCTGACGCAAGATCCTCTTGGATTTGATAACTTCAAGAAATTGAAAATGTTGTAACAACAACTGCAATCAAACCTACATTACACTACAGTCACAACACTCTATTGGATCATCCATGCCCAAGCTCTCAGAATCAAAAGCAAAGAAATGAAGGGGAAACTGACTGCCATTAAACAATAAGTCTCAAGTAACAATACATAATTAGAGAACCAGAGGCCTCATAAAAAATTTACGATCGGGAGCATAGCTCTACCATCGAAACTAACAAAATATGAGAATGACTCCTATATACTCAGAGCAACACTACAAAGACGTGATCAATATTTTTCATTGAAGGTGTTATGTTTGCATGCTTCCTGGCAGATTTCACATGCAGTCTCCTTTCAGACGTGAACTTTAGTCAGACGCAATCACGCTTCAGAACGAGCCTGCAAATGAGTTGACTGGCTGACAGTCCTTTCCTGGGATGTCCATTTATGGTGGAAATGATGTTCAACCGCCACCACCTACTTCAATAACTGCTTCATCGGGATTGGGGAGGCTCGATTCAACTTTGCACCTGTAGGACGTGGCGGCCTCTGCATTCTGCCATTTGGATCTACTTTGGGAGTTCACACTGAGACTAGCAGGCAAACGTGGATGAGGAACTATCGGGGATGATTGGCACGATCAACGAGAGATGAGACGAGAGGTGGTCATGTGGATAGATGTGGCAGAGGAAAGGTGATCAGGAAAGTGCGAGCGACAGAAAACATGGGCGATGAGGTGTGATGGGACAAAGGTGAAGTGGCAAGGGAAGATGACGTGGAAGCAGAAGGGAGAACACATGGCAGGAGATGATAAGCAGGAGTGAAAAAGAGATATGACATAGAGGTGAGTGGGGGGACAGGTGTACGACAGTGGAAGGTGGAAGGGAAGCGAGAGATTTGACAGGGAGAGGAGAGAGACGGAGTGGGGGAAATATGGTGAAAGGAGCGACAGTGGTAAGTGAGGGTGGTAAGCGGTCTACTTGGATGGGGGGGAGAGTGATAAGAGGGAAAGGTCGGGGGGGGGAGGTCTGAGTTAACAAGGAGAAGGAGGTGAGACAATAGTGGGGGCCCCGTTTCCAAAACCACCAACTCAGACCCCCCCCCGTTAACGATAGAACGTCGGGGGGGGGGGTGTGGGTTCGGTATGGATCCTACATCATAGATCTGGGCGCACTGATCTCAACTGCCTAGATATACGCACTTCTTAGCACAACACACCCAGGCCTTATAAGCGAGATTTTGTGGGTTTTTAGCCTGCTTCTTGCCTTTTTTTTGCCAAAGGGGTCAATTTCTTAGGAAAACACCCCATTACAAATAAATGTGACAACAGGCCTGGAAATTAAATTATCTCGAGTGCATGGTTCATGGCTGGGCCTTGACACTCAGACATACTAGACTCCAACGACTCCATGACTTGGATTCTATCCTTATGGACCTTTCCCTAAGAGTTGACGGTTTTCCACATTCGAACCCAACTATAAAAAGCCTAGAGTCAGAACATAATGAGATCCTACTCGCCGAAGAAGCATAGTGGTGCCAACGCAGCAGAGCCACATGGCTTAAATGTGGGGATAGTAACACCAATTTCTTCCACAACTTTGCAAGCAATCATCGAAAAAAAAAAACATATTTGGTCTGTTACTGATGACTGTGGTAATACTATAAAGGAACAACAACCATTAAAAACAACGACCACCAAACAGTTCAAATTTTTTTACGGAGCACAAACAGATCCATCTATCATGGAATCGGCCAGACTGGCTAGCCTCTATCCATGTATGGACACCACTGAGGACATACACCTTATGGATTGCCCCTGTACTCTACAGGAGGTAAAAGACATTCTCCTATATTTTTCCACAAATAAGAGTCCTGGTCCTGATGGCTGGACCGTCGAATTATTTCTCTACTTTTTTGATCTAGTCGGTGCTGAGCTCCTTGATCTGGTTGAAGATTCCAGGCTGCAAGGAAAAGTTACTGATTCATTAAACTCCACTTATCTGACTCTGATTCTGAAGGAAAACAATCCCACATCTTTTGGATATTACAAACCCATCTCACTCTATAATTTGTGTTATAAATTGATCTATAAGATTATAGCCAATAGATTAAAGCCAGTTCTTTCTCGCTCACTGTCCAGGGAACAATTGGATTTTCTTCATGGCAAAAAAATCTTAGACGTTATAGGAACGACACAAGAATGTCTTCATAGTATAAAGGAAAAAAAATCAAAGGCACTGACTCTAAAACTAGATCTGAAAAAGGCATTTGACTACATCGACTGGGATTTCCTGCGGTTGATTCTGGTGCAATCAGGCTTCAACTTGTCCTTCATCAATTTGATTATGGCTTGTTTCACGACGACTACCATCTCGGTTTTGGTAAATGGTGAACCTTCACCATTTTTCCACAGTGGTAGAGGCTTCCACCAAGGCTTCCCACTTTCTCCATTACTTTTTATTTTTATCATGGAAGGTCTGAGCATTCTTCTTACACGAAGTCAATCACAAGGAAAACTGACATGGGTAAAAGTGTCAAGGTTGATAAAGATTCTTCACCTACTTTTTGTAGATGATGTCTTGATTCTGTCGAATGATTCTATTAAGGAATGGCGATATATCATATACATTCTACTTGACTTTTGCAGAGCCTCTGGTCTCCAGATAAACTGGTCAAAGTCCTCTTTCCACTTTTCAAATATTTTCGATCAGTCATTGATCCTTCTGCAATCACTCTTTCCACATACTTTTACAAATCTGTCAGAAGGTATCAATTACCTTGCCTACTATATAAAGGAAGACTCCTATAGGATAGTCGACTGGAACTTGCTTCTAGCAAAATTGGAAAAAATAATTAGCAACTAGTGTAATCGCTGACTCTCTCTCGGCGGGCATTTCACTCTCTTAAAAGTAGTTTTGGAAGGCCAACCTGTTTACTGGATGGCATTGGCTGCTCTCACAGTAACCGTGCTTCATAAACTTCACAAGATCTTCTACAACTTTCTCTGGTTGGGTAGTACATCCACCTCCCGTCCCCACCTATGTAGCTGGGACATTCTTGCAAAACCAAAACTGAAAGGTGGTTGGGGCCTTCGAAATATTCACTTCTTCAATCTAGCCCTTGCTACTAATACACTCTGGCGGGTTCTAATTGAACCAGGGATTTGGCACTCTATCATCATGGAAAAATATTTACCTTTTACTATAGTTGAAACCTGGCTAAGATCATCCCCACAATTTCCCTGCTCTGTCTCCTACACCTGGAGAAACTTGGCCTGGACAACCCCTATCATTTCCCACTGCCTCTCGTGGAATCTGGGGTCTGGACACTCCATCTATATTGGATGGGATTGTATTTTGGGTTTGGGTGACTCTTCCATCCTCTTGCCTCAGCTGCTATATTGCCTTCACAACTCTCAGATCCATTTACTCTTCTAAGCAAAAGTCCCAACTGACCCCTATTCGTTCTCTACTTGTTGGTGCTCCAGCAAGGATCTCGGCCTACAAGTGGACCTGGACATTGAATGGGATACTTATACAACAACACTCACAACAACGGGCATCAAACTTAAGGACAGGGAGGACACACTCCTTTGGATCAGAGGTGATACCTCTGGCCACCCCTCGGTCTCAAATTTCTACACAACAATATCAACTCTAAAATGGTCGCGGATACCTGATCACTGGAGGATCAATTTTTGGAAGTGGCATCCTCTGCTGAAAATAAAACTCTTCAACTGGCTTGCCTTGGAGCACAAGATCAACACTTGGGATCTTCTTCGAAAGAAAGGGCCGATTGGCCCCAACATCTACCTACTCTGTCACATGGATGATGAATTTGCACACCACATTTTTATAGACTGCGATTTTACAAAATCTATCTGGGCCAACATTACAGAATCCCTTCATCTCCTCCTGACATGGGCAGGGCCAACACTCTCGGACTGCCACAAATCATGGATTTTCTATTATCATACCCATCATACACTCCCTCTATTTACTTGCTGGTTTGTGTGGATGGAGAGGAACAGAGCCATATTTAATAACTCGACTCTCTCTATATCAACGGTTGTATTCAAAACTCTGGGATATTTTACATGCTGAACTGGAACACATCAGAAAACAAACCGACCAAAGCAGACTCCATTGATCAATCCTCTAGACACCCAACCCACAACGTGGTTTGATGGAGCTGCACAATCCGACGGTCAAAACTGTGGGGATGGGGGTTACATTCATATATCAAAGATCTCCTTCTATTACTGGACACTCAACTGCAGATCTGGCTCTAACATAAAGGCGAAATTACTGGGGGCATGGGCTTCCCTCCTCTTGGCATCTAGGTTGAATTTACAAGATCTACATCTTCTCGGGTACTAAAAAATAATCATAGATTGGTTAAATTCCAGAGGAAAGTTACAGGTCTCCTCTCTCCTTCGCTGGATGGATAGTACCCGAGAGCTTCAACAACTATTCAGACACATCACCTATCTACACACTCCGAGGGAAAATAATAAAAAGCAGATGCTCTCTCCAAGATCGCTCTCCAGGAATAAACAATCCTTCTCTCTTACAATCACTAGCTTGATAATAATGAGGGACCTACATCATTAATTAACATCCTTTAATCAACTCCAGGCACCCGAATTGAACACTAGCACATTTTATTCTCATAATTTTTGTATCAGAAAATATTCGCATTAGCTCCGCCCTCCCCTTTGGGATTGGATAGTATGCTCCATCTGACATGTTATTTTGACATGTAATTATGTACTAGCTCTGCTTCAGGCCATCATATATGGGCCCAGATCATAGCCATACATAGGGATCATTGTAGTGGAAAGTCTCGAAACTACCTCCCTGGCGATGTAACTTAAAATTATATTTTTCATAAATATATCTGGGAATTCATAAATATATCTGGGAAATTTTTCTACTAGAAAAACCTATCATTTTTAAAAACAAAATTCATATTCTTAATCTGAAATCCACTCCTATAACTATAAGTACAAAATCTAATTCATGTTTATACTACGATTACCAATATGAATATTGTAAAGGTTACACAAATCCACGTCATCAATGATCAAATTCCATGGGTGGCTCAACCTATAGGCTTAATTATATTAATAAATTTCCAATTTATTGAATTCGTCGAAGAGTCGATCTTCTTCAAAGTTGAATTGAAACAACAATAAAAAAAAATATTCCTTAAGTGCTTTTTGTTTGTCTACTTGACAAAGCTAATGAAATTTGATCCAATTGTAAGAGTAAGCCCATGAATTGTTTTTAGTAAAAATGTTTATAAAAAATCTCTATTAAAAAATATTAATTATGCGTGGCCACATACCATCTACATAAATAATTACAATTCCATGCTATTTCGAGGAATTTTTGAGAAATAAAACTAGGCTCTCACACTATCAATCTCAGTTCTAATGCGGGCCTCTTAGAAATGATGCCACTGTCCACATATTCTAAAATTTAAATCCACCCATCACAATTAATTAAAACCGAAGAATTTAATTAAAATTCATTATAATTTATAAAAACTCTAGACAAAATCATGTGACTTAGCACAGACCAAATCCCATCAAAATTTATGAACCCTACTAAAATTAATGAAGAATCAAAAGTGTGTGCGTGTGTGTATATATATATGCTCCAAGTGGAAGGAAATTAGCCTCAATTGTTTTGATATATATATATATATATATATATATATATATATATATAGAGAGAGAGAGAGAGAGAGAGAGAGAGAGAGAATCTTTTATTAATTATTTTTAATTTTTAAGTTTATTTTTTCTTTTATTAATTATTTTTAATTTTTAAGTTTATTTTTTAATTTTAATTATTTAAGCTATGGGTAATATTAGGATTTTTCCATGCAACTCTCCTTCGAAGATGTGCCATAATTACTTTGAAAATAAAAATCTAGCTAACAATCATGTCCAACACTACTGGTTGGAACACCAGGCTAGGAAACACCTTCAACACTAATGGTAGTCTCCACGAATAAGGTAGTAGCATACAATTACTATAATTCCATTTAATAGATCACAAATGTGTTGATCCATATTAGTACACAATTGTTATCTAGTGGTACACAACCACTCCTAGTAGCGCACAACTACTATCTAGTGACACACAATCACTCCTAGTGGAACACATCCACCATAATAACACACACCTATTGTCCAGAGACATACAATCTCCACTGTAATCAACTAATAGCTACACAAGCTATCACCATGTAGTACAACAGTCTCTATGATAAACTAGTAACATGGAATCAAATCATATCATTGTTTGCATCATCTCTCAAGGCCATACTCCATATGAGTAATCAAGTATAATGTTGAATAAGTCATGGGTTGGACTTAGCGATCTCAAAATAGTGTCTCTCATAAGTCACTCACTCAACAGAGTGATATAAGGACCATTCTTCCTATCTTGGTCATTGCCTGTGACACATGAAGAATCATTGTCCCAACATATGCTGAAATCCATGCCATGGGCTACAAGGACCATTCTTCTAATCCAGCCATACGTCTTAGAATAATGTCAGTCCTCCCAGATGCTGAAAGCCACACCATGGGCTATAGGGACCATTTTTCTAATCCAGACATACGTCCTAGAAGAATGACTGTCCTGGACCATTTTCCCCCCTCTGGCCACTACTATGAACTCAGGGAAAATGTATGTCCTATACCAATCTCCCTACTCTGGTCACTACTATGAACTCAAGGAGATAGACCATTATACCTGTTTGGGCAAAGCCCCAGGATAATATCTATCTGAACCATTCTACCTTTCCCGGAAATACCCCATGAGAATAGTTGTCCATGGTACATCAACAATTTGTCAACCTAGACCATTCTCCAGAGGGAGAATGTCAGTCCATCAACATTCTATTTTTTTTGGACCGTTCTCCACCTGGAGAATGTCTGTCCACTAGCACACTGACTATCCATGATGCCATATATCAACACTTCCTCCCAACCGAGGAAGTCATCTCCTCCCTCTCAACCAAGGGAGGTATCTCCACAAGTCCCAACTTGTCCCTCAAGTATGAAAACCTTATCTTGGATAGAGGCTTTGTCAAAATATCAGTTGTCTTCTCATCGGTGGAGATGTACTAGAGATGTACTGGAGAATCACTTCTCCCTTGGAGAATCACTTGATCTCAATGTGCTTCGACCTGTCATGGAACACAGGGTTCTCTGAAAGCTTCACACAACTCTGATTATCACAATATATCACAGTCGAATCCGACACCTAATCAAATAGTCCAGAAATAAGCTTACAAGACCATACTTCTTCTATACAAGCATATCAAGCTTCAATATACTCTACTTCTACAATGTTGAGTGCAAGAAACTTCTATTTCCTGCTAGCCCATGATATCATAATAGAACCCAAACTGAAACATATACCAGAATTACTCTTTCTTTCATCTGCACTCCCCGCCCAATATGAATCAGTAAGTCCATGCAACTGTACGTTACTATTTGAGGCATATCTCAAACCACAATTTAGCGTCCTACAAAAAATGTGCTTTGCAACTATCCAATTCTCATGTCTAGGTTCCACATGGAATTGGCTCAACGTGTTCACAACAAAGCAAATGTCTGAATATGTATTAACCAAATACATGAATGAGCTAATCAACTGCCGGTACAAGGATGAGTCTACTTGATCAAAATCACAGTCTCTCAACTTCTTCAGATCCGTCACCATGGGAGTTTCCATGGATTTGTAATCCATCATCCCAAACTTCTGAAGGATCTTTACAACATACTTCCCTTTCCACATGAATATTTCACCATGCTTCTTCCATACTTCTAGTCCCAAGTAATAATGCATGAGACCAATATCATTCATATCAAATTCAAAGGCTAAGTCTGTCTTACATTGAATAATGAGAGGATCTTCACCTGTCAGAAAAAAATCATCATATAGTAGCAGGATCATAGGTGCATCATTCACAACCTTGTAATAAAGGTTTGGATCAACATAGCTCTTGGAAAATCCAAGTCTAGTCAAGTAACTATCAATTCATGTATACCAAGTTCTTGAATCCCGCTTGAGTCCATACAAGGCCTTCTTTAATCTTCATACATGGGTTTCTCTCAAGTGTACCTCAAAACCTTGAGGTTTCTCTATGTATACTTCTTCCTCAATTACTCCATTGAGAAAAATGGTCTTTGCATCCATCTGATGTAAACTCCAACCCATTGATGCTACAAGAGATATGATGGCTCTACTAGAGGTGTATATAGAAACCGGAGCAAATGTCTCTCATAATCTTCTCCCTCCTACTAGAAGAACCCTCTGGCCACAAATATTTCCTTGTATTTATCGATACTCCCATCTACTACATGCTTTATCTTGTAAACCCATTTTGAAGTGACTACAAACTTTCCTTCATGTCTAGGCACAATTTCCCATATGTCATTTTTCATGATGGATTGATATTCTTCCATCATATTTTCCTTTCATTCTTTCTTCTTGATTGCTTCTTCAACGATGGAAGGTTATGCATTGAGATGTTTTGGAGAACATGTAGTTTTTTCCTTGGTACCTTCATGTTCTTCTTCATCGTTGGGATATATGGAATCGTTTATAGATTTCCTGAAGCCAATATTTTCATCAAAAGTCACATCTCTGATGATTTCAACCTTTTGTTGACTCGGAACATAGATTCTGTATGCTTTTGATGACTCACTATATCCAAAGAATATGCCCTTCTTTCTTGAAGGTTCCAACTTCTTTCTTTTGTCCTTGGGAACATGAATATAGATAGGAAAACTAAAGATCCTCAAGTGTTGAACACTTGGTTTCTTTCCGAAGAAAGATTCTTCTAGAGTCATGTTCTTCAATATACGATGAGGAGTTATATTCTTAACATATATGGCTGCCATAGCTACTTCTCCCCATAGAAACATGAATGGATTTTGGTCATTCATCATTGCCTTAGCATATTCTTCAATGGATCAATTCTTTCTTTTTTCCACTTCATTCTGTTGAGGATTATGTGGGGCAATTAGCTCCCTCCTAATCTTGATATTATGTGGGACAATTAGCTCCCTCCTAATGGCGATCTTATCTTATTCTCCTCCATTATCAGATCTTGATTTTCTTGTCTGTTGGGTTTTCCACTTCAGCTTTGAATTCTTGGAATTTTCTAAATACTTCATCCTCTGTATATGAGTGAATGATGTCCAAATACTCATTTTTCTTTCCACGCTTCCTTTAGAATTGGTACTTGGTGATATCACTTGCCTCACTACTTAATGGAGTCATCTAATCCATGTTTGCAACTGTAACTTTGGCTCCCTCTTAGATCTATCGCCTATGACCTGCTCGGAACAAGAACAACAAGAGAAAAAGTATTTCCGATAGCATTTTCATAAGGACATATCTATGGTAACAAGGATGGTAGTCATCATAGAATTACCAAGGTGACCTTCCTGGGAGAAAAACAAGAAATATATCTTAGAGGATATGTTAGTTCATTTTGAAAACAAGTGCAATAAGCATCTATATCAATAGTACTTACATGCAATCACGTATACCTAGAAGTAATAGAACCTTTCAAAGATTGTTGTCACAACTATAGTTTTTACTTGTACTGTAGCAACTATCAAACTTGATATGTGCAAATTGAAACTTAACAATTTGATCAATCAAACCTGGAACCTGGAGCCTCAATTGCTAGGGAGGGTGTGCTTGTTCCTATGAATGTACTGAATCCAAGATTATTACTTGGACAAGGTCTCTTGTACATCCCCTACAAACACACTCATACTTTGCTGAATGATATAACTTGAAAAGCATATACAAATGCATACCTTTGAAATTTGTAGCATCGTTCAACTTGTCTTCTAATCTGAAACTAAAGACCATCTTGACAAGAAGAGGTTAAAAAATGAATGAAAGAGGTTCAATATTAGAACAAGCTAGAAACCCTTAAATTTCAACTTTGACCACAAAATCAATTTTGACCAAAAGTCAACCTTTGACTTTGACTTTGACAATTAACCTTTGAATTTGAATTTGACTTTGACCAAGAACTCAAGCTTGACTTTTTTGCTCGCTGAGGGAAATAGAGGGTGCGCTAGGCCAGGGTTCACTAGAATACCCAAAAATTAGGTCCAACGCTTCACTTAAAGTACCCAAGAATTTAAATTAGGGTTTTTTGTAGTTGCAAAATCAGAAACCGTAGTTGCAGCTGCAACTGGTGCTATAATGAGCTTAACAAAGAACTGTCAATCTACCTTCTAGTAGTTAGAATATTTTGAAGGTAGTATGGGCCCATAACCTATTAAAATATTCGATGTGGTTGTTTTAACATAGACAATATCACTATTGTCACCCAACCATAGGCATGCAACCACCCCGAGCACCTTAACCTTTACTAGATAGAATGATTCCGAAAATCCACACTAGAACCAATAGATAAACACTAGATGCAACAGTAGCATGAGATGGAACCATAAAACACCATCCAACTATATCAATAACACAAGACAAGGACAACACACCTTCTCCAAGGGTAGCACACAAGAGAGAGAGTCTCCACAACCACATAACAAAAACAATACTCAAATGCAGCAGTTGCAGTTGCACTTCTTAGGCTACCACCAATAATACCACCAATAATTTCACCAAGAATACGACCAAGAATTTCACCAAGAATACCACCAAGAGATACTATAAGGTAGGGCACATATCTTAGGCTAGATAACACAAGAGAGAGAGACCAAGAATCATCTCAAAAGATGCACCTTCCTATCTTGCAGTTGCAGCTCCAAACTTGCGCTATACCTTTCTGAGAGAGTGAGTGAGGTGAGTGTGTACAAATGAGCTAGAGCACCTCCTATTTATAGTGGTTCTTGTCACCTTTCTGGGCCGACTTGTCTTTCTGGATGATAATACTTTAATATTAATTATTCTACTGAGCCAACTTGTCTTCTAGGGTTTTTACACATCTATTTAAGGTTTCTCTGGCTTCCAGAATGTTCTATTCTAGTTAAAGGTCACACATGGAGGTTAATACCTCTCGTAGCTACCATAATATCAACAATTTCATCCTTATCATGGTAAACTTTACCTTTTTCTCATCAGACACATTTTCATATTCAAAGTACTTGTCCATGGTACTGATCCAGTCCATCAATTCATTTGTATTTAGGTTTCCTTCATACAATGGCACCTCTATTCTCAGCCTAGAGATAACTCCCGTGATATCTATAACTAGTCTTTATTCAACTCCTTCTTTGTCATCTTCTGCAACTTCTTCTTCTTCATTGACATCTCCTAGGTCAACTCATCTTCGTTGGGAAGTTTCCATTACCTACAATCATGCCTAAAGATTTCTAATTTCTTTAATGACTTCAACATTGGAAACATGTCTTCCTCGACCTCGGCCTCACCCTCCTCATATTCTAAAGGCCATCTTCAATTATCCTTTCCTGTATGTTGTGCGCTCTAATACCAATTGATAACCAATTTAGATTGGTTCACCTTCAAACAATTTCAACAGTTCTCAATTTCTTCGTTAAAAAACATTAAATTTAGAGTTTCCTTTGCAATGACATTAACTCCCTTTTTCTTCCGCGACCAAGCATTAGAACCTTGGCCAAATATTTAGTGCTCACTTATTTTATCATATGACCGATCACTAGAAAAATTGGGTGTGGATCAGATCCATATCAAATATAAAAACTTTCAATGCCAACAAACGACTTTGTGGGATGTATAATCATCGACCATTGATCAAATGAAATGATCAATGGTACATATGAAGGACACGACACCCTGACATGATATTAATCGTCAATCTCACTGATCAACTTTGGATCATCGATCCAACTGAAACATAATACAACTGTGGGCCAGCCAAACCCTAATGTCAGCCTGATGATCAATGGATTGGGGCTACAGAGAGTTATCACAAGCACAAACAATGTGCATCCAGTGTCTGATGTTCGATGGAATACAGACCGTAGATCTTCACTTTCCGAGATTTGATCTCCACCGTTTAATTTATCCAAAGGCACATTGGATGTAGACCCCACCAAAACCTTATATGAAACCTTTCATCTTACCCTCGGACACCACGTATATCAGATCAATTACACCGTATTTAAACACCAACTAAACACTCAGGAAAGTCCTGACATGTGATCTTCGTGATGGCTTGAGCCTTTGATCTCAATATTCTTGATTAGATTTGGATCATCCAAACAACAAAACATGATATAAGGGTTTTTAACAGGGTTTTGTAACTATTTGGCACAATCCTTCCACCTGCAACATGAAATATTTCACTAATTTATCCAGGTAGACTATACATATCATTCAACAACTCAAAACGTATATAATGATCGACAAGCTCATATGTTTATTATATCTGTGAAGGAATAAAGTTACATAGGGAAGCTCATCCTTCGGGTCAATTTGACCTCTGTCACACAACCACTCACTTTTACTTACTCTATCCTTCCATTATTTCTCTCTTAATACAATCGATATCAGATCGATCCAATCCTTAGAGATAGGATCATATCTGCCCAAATTTACACACATACCCTAATTAGCTAAAAACAACTGATTATGATCCCGAAAGATAGGATCAGATCCAAACTAAATTTCTAACATATCTAACTCTTCTACTCCTATTAATTTCGTGTCAAAACTGCTTTATTCTCGAGCAACCTAGACTATTACAATTCTGGAAAATAATTAAAACCAATATAATGAGGAAACCAACTTCCTCTCATAGATTTCCTAGGACCTTCTAGAGGTCAAATACTAAGCTGTAGAAGATTCTCTTGCATCACTTTGGCTCGAAATGATCAAAACCACTTTACTAATAACTTGATCATAGATAACAAATTAATTAATGCAGGCTCATTGTTAACTTCGTCCCCCTTTATTATTTAAACTCTCTTTGGACTAGAATTTTATTACATAATTTATAAAGATATACATATCCTCTCCTCTTTAATCTTTAACCTTTCATTTTTAAAAGTAAAACATATATTCTTAACCTGAAATCCACTCATATAATTATAACGACAAAACCTAATTTAAGTTTATATTAAAATTACCAATATGAATAGCATAAAGGTTACCTCACAAATCCACATCATCAATGATCAAATTCCAATTTGGGTGGTCAACCTATAGGATTTATTATATTTCTAAATTTCCAATTTATTGAATTCTTCGAAGAATCAAACGTCTTCAAAGTTGAATTGAAATAACAACAAAAAAATATTCATCGCGTGATTTTTGTTTGTCTACTCAACAAAGCTGATGAAATTTGATTCAAGAGTAAAAATGATTTTTTTTTTTATGTAAAAATGTTTATAAAAAAATACCATTAAAAAAACTTAACTATGCATGGCCACAGACTACCTACAGAAAGAATCACAATCCAATATATTCCATTGTTTGTTACAGTCATGTTATTTCGAGGAATAAAACTAGGCTTTCATAGTCTCAATAAAACAAGATGAGCCTCTTAGAAATAATGTCATTGTCCACACATTCTAAAATTTAAATCCACCCACCAATATTAATTAAAACAAAAGAATTTAATTAAAATTCGTTGTAATTCATAAAAGCTTTAGACAAAACCAAGTGTCACAATACACAACAAATCCCATCAAAATTTATGAATCCTATTCAAATTAATGAAGAATCAAAAGTGAATTATATATATATATATATATATATATATATATATATATATATATATATAAACTCCATTAAAAAAGCTTAATTATACATGGTTGTAGACCACCTACAGAAAGAATCACAATCCAATTTATTCCATTGATTGTTACAATAATGTTATTTCAAGAAACAAAACTAGGCTCTCATAGTCTCATTAAAACAAGGAGGGCCTCTTAGAAATGATGTCAGTGTCCACACATTCTAAATACTATTGGATCATGTTGTCATTGATGCCAATAGTTTGATTGATTGATGTCAAAAGATTTATTGATTGCTTGATGATTGATGTAATGTAATATGTATTGTCCTTGATGATAATGCATAGATGAAGATGGATCAATGAGTTGTCATTGATACATGATGAAGATGGATCGATGTGGTTTCATTGGTATATGATGCATTGTTGGAAAAATGTATAGATGACTCATTATTGTCTTATCATGATTGATAAGGTGCACAAATGGATGAACTCCAAAGTGGTCCCCTTATGGTGAAATCCCTCACGGGAAGACGCTTTGCAGATTGAGTTATCCTAGAAGAATAGTTGGAGGACCCATGGTTGTATGTGGAATACTGAGATTAAGATCAATTAATTTTCTGATGAAACTATCCTAGATGGATAGTGCTTGTCATACCATTTCCGGTGGTATGTGGAACGTCACATAACTCCTCACGGTTTGAGAGTTATGGCCTTATGAAGTTGGAGGAACCTCACATATTGGCTTGAAGCCCATAAGGTCAAAGAAGTCAAAGATCTTGAAAAGAAGAAATCATTATTTAAATGATAAAGTAAAGTGACAAGGTCAAGGTGGATTATTTAAATAATAAAGAGAAGTGACAAAATCAAGAAAGATTATTTAAATGATAAAGTGAGATGACAAAATCAAGAAGGAATATTTAAATGATAAAATATTTGAGAACTTTCTATTTATGAAAAGTGGTTAACACTAAAAATAAGGAAAATAGGTTAAGTGACCTAGAAATGGGTTAAGTGACCTAGAGGATGAAAGTATAAATAATATAGCAATGGTCTCTTGCAAAATATCCTTTTTGTGGATCAATGGAGAGCTTCTTGTGAGAATATCTTTTGGAGTATTGATGGAGAGCTTCTTGTGAGAGGTTCTTGTAGAGCATCTATGATGTGGATCTCTTGAGAATGTGTTGAATATCTATTCTGAGAGAGAGGAGATTGGGAGGATCTCATGGACGCATTGAATTTTCGACAAGTCTGAGATCATGATGACGAAATTCTTGAAATTACAAAAAAACACTATTTTCTGGTGCGTATGCGGGCTGTCTGTGTATAGGGTGCATATACATGAGCTGTCTGTGTACAAGGTGCATACAATACATGGGCTGTCTGTGTACATGGAGCGTACAGTGGATAAAATCATGGAGATTTGTGGTTGAGCTGATGACAAGATGTTGAATACTGAAGCATGTTCCAGATCTACATTCTATGGGCTCAGATCTGTCACTGAGACACTGGTATGGTTACATTATTGTCTTGATGGATAATATTGCTTGTTGTGTTGTGAATGATTAGGGAATTCTTGGTATGGCTGTTGTGATGTGGTTTATGTTGGTTGATGGAATGAGCAATACTCTTGTGATTCAGTTGTGATATGATTGCTATGCTATACTAGTTGCTTATACATGATTGAGTTAGCATTCATATTGATTGGTTGTGGAGCATGGGTAAGCTATTGGAGAGCTTAGACGTATTGTGACTGGTTGGTGGTCAGTTTGGATAGTGAGAGACATAAGAGAATGATAAATTGGTTGCAGAGGATCTAGGTTATTCTTGAAGGATAAACCCTAATAGCTCAAAAGGTATACACATGTTGTTGTATACCCTGGCCACGTACATATGCGGGCTGTAGTGAGCCAGGGCACTTACACATGCGGGCTGCAGTACTGACAAGTCACGTACCTATTGCAGATTGATATCTATTGAGGATTGTTGCCTGATTTTAGTTGGTGTTGAGGATGTAAGCTGAGTCTTTCATTATAGAGTTGGTTCTCTTGTAGAGTTGTACTCTATTCAGTTGTTGCTGAAAAACCCCAAGGATTGTACTCCGTAATAAAAAGAAAATTGTACATACATCTTGTGTTCTTTGTGTTCCTTGTGGTGATGACTTATTGATGATATATTGATGATATATGTTGCTGATATGTGTTCACATATAACTGGTTATAAATGACAACAATGAGTAATGAGTAAATGTTGAATGCTAAATAATGAGTTTTGTGAAAGAGGGAAGTTTTGGGAAAAAGATCCCCAAAATCATTCACCCCTCCCTTTAAGTGTGGTAGGTGTGTCCAACAATTGGTATCAGAGCAAGCCTTCACTACAAGCCTTAAAAATCTTGAAGGAGATCCATAGACACACAAATGGATGATGAAATACCAATCCTTGATGAGGAAAACTATTCTACTTGGAGAATAGAGATGAGAATACATTTGAAGACAATGGGAGAAGCTATTTGGAAGGAAACCATTGGTGGATCGGTTCCCTTGAATAACAAGTCAAAGTTTGCAGCTCAAAGGGAAGGAAAGAATAATGATGCATTGGCTCTCAAGACCATTCTTAGTCGACTCTCAAGCCCTATCAAAGAGAGCATGGGAAAATGCACTTCCACCAAGGATCTATGGCTAAATCTAGAGGAGACATATCAAAACAAGGAAGAAGATGATGAAGACCGCTCCATCAAGATCATTAAAGGTAAAGAATCTCCAAATACTCTTGAAAACATTATTTGTAAATGTGATCTTGAAAAAATTTCAAATGAAGTCAAAGAATCAAGTGATAATGGTAGCACAAAGTAAAGCAAAGAATCATGTGATGATGTTGGCAAAAAGGAAGATCTTGAAAGTAATTCAAATGAAGGTAAAAAATCTCCATAGACTCTTGATTGCAATGATTCAAAATGTGACGATGTTGAATGTTTCTACTCAAGTGAAGAGGAAGATCTAGAAACAGTTTGTGTGAAGTTTGATGATAGTTACCCCATGAAAAGAATAGAAGAAGATCTATTAGAACTTTAAAAATAAGTTGAAGACGGTTTATATAGATATAGAAGTGATCATTATTATACACACTATAACTATCTTTCAGATAACACTAAGAAGTTTCTTAGGAGGAATAAAAGGCACATATTGAAGTTAAATGGAATTCTCAAAGAACAAGAAGAGAGCAATAAGACCAAATTATAAGAAAAGGAAGAAGAGATCTCAAGACTAAACAATGGAAAAGAAGATATGAATGTAGATGATGAGATTAGCAAAATTTTTGAAACTATTTTCCATTTGAAGACCCAAATTGAAGAAGCCAAAAGGATAGAGGAACTATTGAAGAATCAAATAAAAGAAAAGGAAGAGTCATGTTGTAAGTTAGAAGCTGAAATTGTTGATCTTAGAAAGAAAGTGGAGAAGTCAAATAAATTCTTAAATAGCTCACTAATCTTGGATGAGATATTGGAAAGTCAAATATCACCATATAATAAATCAGGTCTTGGATACAAAAAATAAGCCACACATGCTAAAGCAAGCACCTCAAAGAAGCATGAAGTAAGTCCATCTAAGAAGGAAGACAATGTTGCAATACAACCATCTACACAAGGCAAATAAAATCTCAAAATAACAAAGCAAGGAAGACATCAAGAAGCTATTCTTGGGACACCAAAGAAAAGGTATGGAAGTATTTTTCATGGGCATTGTTATTCATGTAATAGATACGGTCACAAAGCTTTTGAATGCAGATCTTATGAAAGGATATATAATGGAAGATTTTATAACACCATAAGGTTTTGGAGATGTGATCAAGTAGGACACATTTCTGTTCACTGTAACACCATTAGATGCTACAATTGTAGTGGATTTGGCCACAAATCCCAGGAGTGTTGGAACATAGGAAGAAAGTCCATGATGAGGACTTCACATAGCATGGCTAGAAGAAGGAATGAAGTAAGGAAGGGAGACATCTTTGAAAATGTGGATGATTAGAGCTCAAGTTCTGAAGAGCAGGGACATCTACAGAAGTGGGTGAAGAAGACAAAGCATCCAGAACAGAATGAAAGACTGAAGGGAAGTTAAAAAGTGTCATCTACTAAGGCATACGCGGGTGACATTGGTATCATTCACACACATACACAAGCTAAACTTGTATAGGTAGCGTACATACATGAGTTGTCTATGTAACAGGCCGCGTATATGTGGTGAAGCCTAAGGAAAAGGGCTATGCACATGGATTGGAGTTTGATGTGATGGTATAACTCTATGATGAAGGGTCTGACATAGTTTATTACAGGTTTTGACATTGTTTGCTATAGGTTTTCATGATTCTATTTTGGATTAGGTAAGGTGATGATGTAAAATAAAAATCTTGGGTGCATGGCACTAACCCATGAGTATGGATTGATGCATTTTCTATTGAAGAACAATGCTGGTTATGACAATGAAGTTATGACACCTTGGTGTTGGACAACTGAGAGGGGGGGGGTGAATCAGTTGTTACCGTGCTTAAACAATTATGCTTCTTTTAAACTCTTTGCAGAAACACTGAATGATGATCACATTAATGCAGGGAAATAAACAATGACACATTCAGCATCAATCACATATATGAGAAACACAGAGACAAATATTTCCCGAGGAAACCCATACAGGGTAAAAACCTCTTTTTCTTTATATGATAAGTAATATTTACATTCTTTACATTATCATACATATGGGCACCAACTCATAATGATGCTACAACCTTTGTTTTGCAAGCTGCAACTTGCTGAGAGAACCAACTCTCTGTTTTCTCTAGCACCCACTAGAAGGAAGCACCAAATCCCTAGTTTCTCTAGAACCAACTAGAAGGAAGCACCAACTCCCTGGTTTCTCTAGCACCAACTAGAAGGAAGCACCAACTCCCCGGTTTCTCTAGCACCAACTAGAAGGAAGCACCAACTCCCTGGTTTCTCTAGCACAAACTAGAAGGAAGCACCAACTCCCTGAGTGTTTCCAACACCAACTGGATGGAAGCACCAAATTCCAATCATACAGGCACCAACCTGTATAACAGAGAATAAGAGTTATCCCTTGCACCACCCTGCCACCCTGGTTTCTCTGGCTGCAACCAGATGGAAGCTACAACTCCCTGTGTTCAAGCACCCACATGAACCTCTGAGGACAACAATTATCCATAGCACCTCCCTTCCACCCTGAAACATAAATCTTTGCTACTAAAAATTATTACAGTGATATAATGTTCAACAATGGCTTACCAGACTCATCACTGTTTTTCTGCATTTTGTTGCTCTGTCTCCCTCACTGCCTTCCTGCACACATGACTTGCGCTATCTGTTCTTCTGCCATTTATACTCTCTGCACCATGTCCCTTCAATGCAACCTTCCTCTACTGTGTATTTCTACTCCTACACTTTGATTTTGACTATTTTCCCCCTTTGTTCCTAAAAGGTTAACTTTCCTTGACAAGGTCTTTCCTCTTGTTGTCTCTACAGGATGTCATGTGTATCATATTGTACATCAGAATGTTGTTGTCCTACTTGAACACTATGCAATTGTAACTTGTACCTTTTAAATAGCCCTTGGATCTCCCCATTGAATCTCATCGATCTCTATTACTGCAATTTTCATTTTTCTTCCATGATGCATTCAATCCAGGGCTTTTATGTTCATATTCAATCACAAGAGAAAACTGCTACACCCACTCTCATGCCTGTTTTTCTTTCTCACAAATGAAGGACCTATATCAGGTTTCTTAGGAGCACTAATTTCTACCTTGTTGAGTCCAATACCGGATTTGTCATTTGGTGATCTCTGGCTATCCAAGACCTTGTCCAGAGTCATGGATCTACTCAAGAACTTGATTTGGGTGTCTGCCTTCTCAACCTTCAAGACTTCTGCTTCCTGTTT
>ML781487.1:244180-257489 GCA_009831015.1 Picea engelmannii
TATTGATGATATATGTTGCTGATGTGTGTTCACATCTAACTGGTTATAAATGAAAACTATGAGTAATGAGTAAATGTTGAATGCTAACTAATGAGTTTTGTGAAAGAGGGAAGTTTTGGGAAAACGATCTCCACACTCATTCACCCCCCCCTCTAAGTGTGGTAGGTGTGTCCAACAATTGGTATTAGAGAAGGCTTTCACTACAAGCCTTGACGATCTTGAAGGCGATCCATAGACACACAAATGGATGATGAAATACCAATCCTTGATGAGGAAAACTATTCTAGTTGGAGAATAGAGATGAGAATACATTTGAAGGCAATGGGAGCAGCTATTTGTAAGGCAACAATTGGTGGATTGGTTCCCTTGAAGAACAAGTCAAAGTTTGTAGCTCAAAGTGAAGGAAAGAAGAATGATGCAATGGCTCTTAAGACCATTCTTAGTGGAATCTCAAGCCCTATCAAAGAGAGTATGGGACAATGCACTTCCGCCAAGGATCTATGAATAAAGCTAGAGGAGACATATCAAAACAAGGAAGAATATGATGAAGACCACTCCATCAAGATCATTAAAGGTAAATAATCTCCAAAGACTCTTGAATGCATTATTTCTAAATGTTATCTTGAAAACATTTCAAATGAAGACAAAGAATCAAGTGATAATGGTAGCACAAAGGAAAGCAAAGAATCATGTGATGATGTTGGCAAAAAGTAAGATCTTGAAAGTAATTCAAATGAAGGTAAAAAATCTCCAAAGACTCTTGATTGCAATGATTCAAAATGTGATGATGTTGAATGTTTCTACTCAAGTGAAGAAGAAGATCTAGAAACAGTTTGTGTGAAGTTTGATGGTAGTTATCCCATGAAAAGAATATAAGAATATCTATTAGAACTTCAAAAAGAAGTTGAAGAGGGTTTATATAGATATAGAAATGATCATTATTATACACACTATAACTATCTTTCGAATAACACTAAGAATTTTCTTAGGAGGAATAAAATGCACATCTTAAATTTAAAGGGAATGCTCACAGAACAAGAAGAGAGCAATAAGACCAAATTAGAAGAAAAGGAAGAAGAGATCACAAGACAAAAGAATAGAAAATAAGATATGAATGTAGATGATGAGATTAGCAAAAGTTTTGAAACTATTGTCCATCTCAAGATCCAAATTGAAGAATCCAAAAGGATAGAGGAACTATTGAAGAATCAAATAAAAGAAAAGGAAGAGTCATGTTGTAAGTTAGAATCTGAAATTGTTGATCTTAGAAAGAAAGTGGAGAAGTCAAATAAATTCTTGATTAGCTCACTAATCTTGGATGAGATCTTGGAAAGTCAAATATCACCATACGATAAATCAGGTCTTGGAAACGAAAAGGAAGTCACACATGCTGAAGCAAGCACCTCAAATAAGGAGGAAGGAAGTCCATCAAAGAAGGAAGACAATGTTGCAAAACAACCATCTACACAAGGCAAAGAAACTTTCAAAAGAACAAAGCAAGGAAGACATCAAGAAGCTATTTTTGGGACACCAAAGCAAAGGTATGAAAGTATTTTTCATGGGAGTTGTTATTCATGTAATGGATATGGTCACAAAGCTTTTGAATGTAGATATTGTGAAAGGAGATATAATGGAAGATTTTATAAAACCATGAGGTGTTGGAGATGTGATCAATTAGGACACATTGCTATTCACTATAACACCATTAGATGCTACAACTGTAGTGGATTTGGCCACAAATCCCAGGAGTGCTGGAACACAAGAAGAAATTCCATGATGAGGACTTCACATAGCATGGATAGAATAAGGAATGAGGTAAGGAAGGGAGACATCTTTGAAAAGATGAATGCTCAGAGCTCAAGTTCGGAAGAGCAGGGACATTTATAGAAGTGGGTGAACAAGACAGAGCATGGAGAATAAAATGAAAGACTGAAGGGAAGTTCAAAAGTGTCATCTACTGAGGCATACGCAGATGAATGTGGTATCAGTCACGTACATACGCAGGATGACCTTGTATAGGTAGAATACATACGTGAGCTGTCTATGTAGTAGGCCTTATATATGTGGTGAAGCCTAAGGAAAAGGGCTATGGACAGAGATTGGAGTTTGATGTGATGGTATAACTCTTTGATGCAGGGTATGACATGGTTTATTGCAAGTTCTGACACTATTTGCTGCAGGTTTTCATGAATCTATATTGGATTAGGTAAGGTGATGATGTAAAATAAAAATCTTGGGTGCATGGCACTAACCCATGAGTATGGATTGATGCATTTTCTGTTGAAGAACAACGCTGGTTATGACAATGAAGTTGTGACACCTTGGTTATGTGATATATCTTGATGATGTATTGGAATATTACTTGTTGGAAAGCTTGATGCATGCATTTAGCATATGGATGGGATACACATTGGGACATGTGGTTGGTGATTTGATGAGGTGATCATGTTGTACATCATTGATGATTCATAGTTTGATCTATAATTGATACATGTTTGGTACACTCATAGATGGCATATGCTTGATGATACTAGACCATTGGCACTACTTGATTAGCACAACAATTGGCATTTGTTTGAGATACATGATTGTGGCACTTGGTTCATGATGGAGACATATCATGAGTGATATGATACATTGTTTGGCATGTTGGTAGATGCACATGGTTGGCATATTGGTAGATGCACATGTTGGCATGTTGATAGAGGCATATGATTGATACATTCCATGGATGATATCTTTTGGCACATTACATGATGTTGATGAACATGGTTGATGTACATAGGTGTTGTGCATGATGAGCACACATTTTTGTACAGGATGTACTTGGTTTATATTTTGATCATGATTCTTTATTTCATTTTTGAAATATCTTTTGCTTCATGATGATTGGTATGGCATGAGTTTGATGCATGAACAGGTCCAAGGATCGTTATATGGTAGCACATTGTTCATCTTGCAGAGAATATAGGGGAGACAAACCCATATGGGGAATCATTCTTCTTCCCATGATTCTAGGAGGAGATATTTATCAGATGCATACCTAGAAATGAGCCCTATGTTTCAAGAAAGAGAACATAAGCATAATTCCAGGGGGTTAAATGGTCACATGTGGAGTATGTTCGATGTATCTTCAACATTACATCAGAGTGATATCCCTTGTTCAAAATGGGAGATATTATTCAGAGGAACATCAAAGGCACTTAGACAAGGGGAGCAACCCCAAGGAAAGTTCAAGCAAGGGGAGCAGCCCCAAGAGGAGAATGGCCCTTTGCCATTGATGTTAAAGGGGGAGAGATAATCACATCGATGTGATTGATGATTATTGATTGGAAGAGATAGTCACATTAGGGAGAGATAGTCACATTGACTATTGATGTAGAGCATGCCTTATCTACATGTTGACATCAATAATTGGTAATTGGTGTTGACACCAATGATGGTATTTCCATCAATGCCAAATGGGGAGATTGTTGGATTATGTTGTCATTGATGCCAATAGTTTGATTGATTGATGTCAAGTGATTTATTTATTGATGATTGATGTAATGTAATATGTATTTTCCTTGATGAAAATGCATAGATGAAGATGGATCAATGATTTTTCATTGATACATGATGAAGATTGATCGATGCAGTTTCATTCGTATATGATGCATTGTTGGAAAAATGTATAGATGACTCATTCTTGTCTTATCATGATTGATAAGGTGCACAAATAGATGAACTCCAAAGTGGTCCCCTTATGGTGAAATCCTTCACAGGAAGACGCTTTGCGGATTGATTTATCCTAGAAGAATGGTTGGAGGAACCATGGTTGTATGTGGAATAATGAGATGAAGATCAATGAATTTTTTGATGAAACTATCCTAGATGTATAGTGCTTGTCATACCATTTCCGGTGCTATGTGGAACGTCACATTACTCCTCACAGTTTGAGAGTTATGGCCTTACGAAGTTGGAGGACCCTCACATATTGGCTTGAATCCCACAAGGTCAAAGAAGTCAAAGATATTGAAAAGAAGAAATCATTATTTAAATGATCAAGTAAAGTGACAAAGTCAAGGTAGATTATTTAAATAATAAAGAGAAGTGACAAAATCAAGAAAGATTATTTAATTGATAAAGTGAGATGAAAAAAATCAAGAAGGAATATTTAAATGATAAAATATTGGAGAACTTTCTATTTATGGAAAGTGATTAACCCTAAAAATAAGTAAAATAGGTTAAGTGACCTAGAGGATGAAAGTATAAATAAGATAGCAATGGTCTCTTGGAAAATATCCTTTTTGTGGATCAATGGAGAGCTTCTTGTGAGAGCTTATTTTAGAGTATCTATGGTGTGGATCTCTTGAGCATGTGTTGAAGATCTATTATGAGAGAGAGGAGATCGGGAGGATCTCATGGATGCATTGAAGTTTCGGCAAGTCTGAGATCATGACAAAGAAATTCTTGGAATTACAAAAAAACCCTATTTTTAGTGCGTATGCATTCTGTCTGTTTATAGGGTGCGTATACGCGAGCTGTCTGTGTACAAGGTGCGTACAGTACATGGGCCGTCTGTGTACAAGGAGCTTATAGTGGATAAAATTATGGAGATTTGTGGTTGAGATGATGACAAGCTATTGAAGACTGAAGCAAGTTCCATATCTGCATTCTATGGGCTCAGATCTGTCACTGAGACACTGGTATGGTTACATTATTGTCTTGATGAATAGTATTTATTGTTGTGTTGCGAATGCTTAGGGCATTCTTGGTATGGCTGTTGTGATGTGGTTTATGTTGGTTGATGGAGTGAGCACTAATCTTGTGATTCAGTTGTGATATGATTGCTATGGTATACTAGTTGCTTATACATGATTGAGTTAGCATTCATATTGATTGGTTGTGGAGCATGAGTAAGCTATTGGAGCGCTTGGATGTGTTGTGAGTGGCTAGTGGTCAACTTGGACAATGAGAGACATAAGAGAATGCTAAATTGGTTGTAGAGGATCTGGCTTAATCTTGAAGGATAAACCCTAATAGATTAGAAGGTATACGCAGGATGTTGTATACCCTGGCCGCGTACATATGCGGGTTATAGTGAGCCAGGGCGCGTACACACATAGGATGCACTACTAACAGGTCACGTACCTGTTGTAGATTGATATCTGTTGAGGATTGTTGCCTCATCTCAGTTGGTGTTGAGGATGTAAGCTGAGTCTTGCATTATAGAGTTGTTTCTCTTGTAGAGTTGTACTCTATTCAGTTGTTGCTGAAAAACCCCAAGGATTGTAGTCCGTAATAAAATGAAAATTGTACATACATCTTGTGTTCTTTGTGTTCCTTATGGTGATGACTTATTGATGATATATAGCTGATATGTGTTCAAATATAACTGGTTATAAATGACAACAATGAGTAATGAGTAAATGTTGAATGCTAACTACTGAGTTTTGTGAAAGAGGGAAGTTTTGGGAAAAAGATCCCCACACTCATTCACCCCCCCCTCTAAGTGTGGTAGGTGTGTCCAACAATTGGTATCAGAGCAGGCCTTCACTACAAGCCTTAACAAACTTTATGGAGATCCATATGCACACAAATGGATGATGAAATACCAATCCTTGATGAGGAAAACTATTATACCTGGAGAATAGAGATGAGAATACATTTGAAGACAATGGGAGAAGCTATTTGGAAGGAAACCATTGGTGGATCGGTTCCCTTGAATAACATGTCAAATTTTGAATCTCAAAGGGAAGGAAAGAAGAATGACGCATTGGCTCTCAAGACCATTCTTAGTGGAATCTCAAGCCCTATCAAAGAGAGCATGGGACAATGCACTTCTGCCAAGGATATATGGCTAAAGTTTGAGGAGGCATATAAAAACAAGGAAGAAGATGATGGATACCACTCCATCAAGATCATTAAAGGTAAAGAATCTCCAAAGACTCTTGAATGAATTATTTCTAAATGTGATCTTGAAAACATTTCAAATGAAGACAAAGAATCAAGTGATAATGGTAGCACAAAGGAAAGCAAATAATCATGTGATGATGTTGGTAAAAAGTAAGATCTTGAAAGTAATTCAAATGAAGGTAAAAAATCTCCAAATACTCTTGATTGCAATGATTCAAAATGTGATGATGTTGAATGTTTCTACTCAAGTGAAGAATAAGATCTAGAAACAATTTGTGTGAAGTTTGATGCTAGTTATCCCATGAAAAGAATAAAAGAAGATCTACTAGAACTTGAAAAAGAAGTTGAAGAGGGTTTATATAGATATAGCAGTGATCATTATTATACACACTATAACTATATTTCGGATAACACTAAGAAGTTTCTTAGGAGGAATAAAAGGCACATATTGAAGTTAAAGGGAATTCTCAAAGAACAAGAAGAAAGCAATAAGATATGAAGAAGAGGAATGCCAAATTAGAAAAAAAGGAAGAAGAGATCACAAGACTAAATAATGGAAAAGAAGATATGAATGTAGTTAATGAGATTAACAAAAGTTTTGAAACTATTGTCCATATCCAGATCCAAATTGAAGAAACCAAAAGGATAGAGGAACTATTGAAGAATCAAATATAAGAAAATGAAGAGTCATGTTGTAAGTTAGAAGCTGAAATTGTTGATCTTAGAAAGAAAGTGGAGAAGTCAAATAAATTCTTGAATAACTCACTAATCTTGGATGAGATATTGGAAAGTCAAAGATCACCATATGATAAATTAGGTCTTGGATACAAAAAGGAAGCCACACATGTTGAAGCAAGCACCTCAAAGAAGCATGAAGTAAGTCCATCAAAGAAGGAAGACAATGTTGCAAAACAACCATCTACACAAGGAAAAGAAAATCTCAAAAGAAAAAAGCAAGGAAGTCATCAATAAGCTATTCTTGGGACACCAAAGAAAAGGTATGAAATTATTTTTCATGGGAATTGTTATTCATGTAATGGATATGGTCACAAAGATTTTGAATGTAGATCTTACGAAAGGAGATATAATGGAAGATTTTATAACACCATGAGGTGTTGGATATGTGATCAAGTAGGACACATTGCTATTCACTGTAACACCATTAGATGCTACAACTGTAGTGGATTTGGCCACAAATCCCAGGAGTGTTGGAACACAAGAAGAAATTCCATGTTGAGGAGTTCACATAGCATGTCTAGAAGAAGGAATGAAGTAAGGAAGGGAGACATCTTTGAAAAGATAGATGATCATAGCTCAAGTTCTGAAGAGCAGGGACATCTACAGAAGTGGGTGAAGAAGACAGAGTAGGTAGAACATAATGAAAGACTAAAGGGAAGTTCAAAAGTGTCATCTATTGAGGCATACATGGGTGACAGTGGTATCAGTAACATACATACACAGGCTGACCTTGTATAGGTAGCGTACATACGTGAGCTGTCTGTGCAACAAGCTGTGTATATGTGGTGAAGCCTAACGAAAAGGGCTATGCATAGGGATTGAAGTTTGATGCGATGGTATAACTCTGTGATGCAGGGTATGACATGGTTTATTGCAGGTTTTGACACTGTTTGCTATAGGTTTTCATGATTATATATTGGATTATGTAAGGTGATGATGTAAAATAAAAATCTTGGGTGCATGGCACTAACCCATGAGTATGGATTGATGAATTTTCTATTGAAGAACAATGCTGGTTATGACAGTGAAGTTATGACACCTTGGTTATGTGATATATCTTGATGATGTATTGGAAGCTTACTTGTTGGAAAGATTGATGCATGCATTGAACAAATGGATGGGATACACATAGGGACATGTGGTTGGTGAATTGATGAGATGATCATGTTGTACATCATTGATGATTCATAGTTTGATCTATAATTGATACATGTTTGGTACACTCATAGATGGCATATGCTTGATGATATTACACATTGTTACTACTTGATTAGCACAACAATTGGAATTTGTTTGAGATACATGATTGTGGAACTTGGTTCATGATGGAGACATATCATGAGTGATATGATACATTGTTTGGAATTTTGGTAGATGCACATGGTTGGCATATTGGTAGAGGCACATGGATGGCATATTGGTAGAGGGACATGTTGGCATGTTGATAGAGGCATATGATTGATACATTCCATGGATGATATATTTTTGCACATTGCATGATATTGATGAACATGGTTGATGTACATAGGTGTTGTGCATGATGAGCACACATTTTTGTACATGATGTACTTGGTTGATATTTTTCTCATGATTCTTTATTTCATTGTTGACATATATTTTTCTTCATGATGCTTGGTATGGCATGAGTTTGATGCATGAACATGTCCAAGTATCATTATATGGTAGCACATTGTTCATCTTGCAGAAAAGATAGGGGAGACATACACATAGGGGAGTCATTCTTCTTCCCATGATTCTAGGAGGATATATATATCAGATGCATACCTAGAAAAGAGTCCTATATTTGAAGAAAGTGCACATAAGCATAATTCCAGGGGGAGCAATGGTCATAGGGGGATTATGTTCGATGTATCTTCAACATTACATCAGAGTGATATCCCTTGTTCAAAAGGGGAGAGATTATTTAGAGGAATATCAAAGGCACTCAGGTAGGGGGAGAAACCCCAAGGAAAGTCCAAGCAAGGGGAGCAGCCCCGAGAGGAGAATGGCCCTTTGCCATTGATGTCAAAGGGGGAGAGATAATCACATTGATGTGATTGATGATTATTGATTGGAAGAGATAGTCACATTTGGGAGAGATAGTCACATTGAATATTGATGTAGAACATGCCTTATCTGCATGTTGACATCAATAATTGGTAATTGGTGTTGACATCAATGTTGGTATTGCCATCAATGCCAAAGGGGGAGATTGTTGGATCATGTTGTCATTGATGCCAATAGTTTGATTGATTGATGTCAAGTGGTTGATTGATGTCAAAAGATTGACTGATTGATGATTGATGTAATGTAATATGTATTGTCCTTGATGAGAATTCATAGATGAATATGGATCAATGAGTTGTCATTGATATGATGAAGATGAATGAGTTGTCATTGGTACATGATGAAGATGGATCGATGTGGTTTCATTGGTATATGATGCATTGTTGGAAAAATGTATAGATGATTCATTATTGTCTTATCATGATTGATAAGGTGCACAAATGGATGAACTCCAAAGTGGTCCCCTTATGGTGAAAGCCCTCATTGGAAGATGCTTTGCGGATTGAGTTATCCTAGAAGAATTGTTGGAGGACCCATGGTTGTATGTGGAATAATGAGATGAAGATCAATGAAGTTGTTGATGAAACTATCCTATATGGATAGTGCTTGTCATACCATTTCTGGTGGTATGTGGAACGTCACATAACTCCTCATGGTTTGAGAGTTATGGCATTACAAAGTTGGAGGACCCTCACATATTGGCTTCAAGCCCACAAGGTCAAAGAAGTCAAAGAGATTGAAAAGAAGAAATCATTATTTAAATGATAAAGTAAAGTGACAAAGTCAAGGTGGATTATTTAAATAATAAAGAGAAGTGACAAAATCAAGAAAGATTATTTAAATGATAAAGTGAGATGACAAAATCAAGAAGGAATATTTAAATGATAAAATATTGGAGAAMTTTCTATTTATGGAAAGTGGTTAACCGTAAAAATAAGGAGAAAAGGTTAAGTGACCTAGAAATGGGTTAAGTGACCTAGAGGATGAAAGTATAAATAAGATAGAAATGCTCTCTTGCAAAATATCCTTTTTGTGGATCCATGGAGAGCTTCTTGTGAGAATATCTTTTGGAGTATAGATGGAGAGCTTCTTGTAGAGAATCTATGGTGTGGATCTCTTGAGAATGTGTTGAAGATCTATTTTGATAGAGAGGATATCGAGAGGATCTCATGGACACATTGAAGTTTCGGCAAGTTTGAGATCATGACGGCGAAATTGTTGGAATTACAGAAAAACCCTATTTTCTGGTGCCTACGCGGTCTGTCTGTGTATAGTGTGCGTATACCTGAGTTGTCTGTGTACAAGGTGTGTGTAGCACATGAGATGTCTGTGTATAGGGAGTGTACAGTGGATAAAATCATGGAGATTTGTGGTTGAGCCAATGACAAGCTGTTAAAGATTGAAGTAGGTTCCAGCTATGCATTCCATGGGCTCAGATCTGTCACTGAGACACTGGTATGGTTACATTATTGTCTTGAGGGATAGTATTTCTTGTTGTGTTGTGAATTCTTAGGGAATTCTTGGTATGAATGCTATGATGTGGTTTATGTTGGTTGATGGAGTGAGCAGTACTCTTGTGATTCAGTTGTGATATGACTGCTATGGTATACTAGTTGCTTATACATGATTGAGTTAGTATTCATATTGATTGGTTGTGGAGCATGAGGAAGTTATTGGAGAGCTTGGATTTGTTGTGACTGGCTCATGGTCAGTTTGGACAGTGAGAGACAGAAGAGAATGATAAATTGGCTACAGAGGATCTGAATTAATCTTGAAGGATAAACCCTAATATCTCATAAGGTATATACAAGTTGTTGTATACCCTGGCCGCGTACATACATAGGTTGTAGTGAGCCAGGGTGCGTACACACGCGGGCTACACTTCTGACAGGTCGTGTGCCTGTTGTAGATTGATATCTATTGAGGATTGTTGCCTCATTTGAGTTGTTGCTAAGGATGTAAGCTAAGTCTTGCATTATAGAACTGGTGCTCTTGTAGAGTTGTACTCTATTCAATTATTGCTGAAAAACCCCAAGGATTGTAGTCTGTAATAAAAACAAAATTTAACATACATCTTGTGTTCTTTGTGTTCCTTGCGGTGATGAATTATTTATGATATATTGCTGATATATGTTGTTGATATGTGTTCACATCTAACTAGTTATAAATGACAACAATGAGTAATGAGTAAATGTTGAATGCTAACTAATGAGTTTTGTGAAAGAGGGAAGTTTTGGGAAAACGATCTCCACACTCATTCACCCCCCCCTCTAAGTGTGGTAGGTGTGTCCAACAATTGGTATTAGAGAAGGCCTTCACTACAAGCCTTAACAATATTGAAGAATATCCATAGACAGACAAATGGATGATGAAATACCAATATTTGACGAGGAAAACTATTCTACTTAGAGAATAGAGATGAGAATACATTTGAAGACAATGGGAGCAACTATTTGGAAGGCAACCATTGGTGGACGGTTCCCTTGAATAACAAGTCAAAGTTTGCGCTCAATGGGAAGGAAAGAAGAATGATGCATTGACTCTCAAGACCATTCTTAGTGGACTCTCAAGCCCTATCAAAGAGAGCATGGGACAATGCACTTCCGCAAAGGATCTATGAATAAAGATAGAGGAGACATATCAAAAAAAGGAAGAAGATGATGAAGACCACTCCATCAAGATCATTAAAGGTAAAGAATCTCCAAAGACTCTTGAATGCATTATTTCTAAATGTGATCTTGAAAACATTTCAAATGAAGACAAAGAATCAAGTGATAATGGTAGCACAAAGGAAAGCAAAGAATCACGTGATGATGTTGGAAAAAAGTAAGATCTTGAAAGTAATTCAAATGAAGGTAAAAAATCTCCAATGACTCTTGATTGCAATGATTCAAAATGTGATGATGTTGAATGTTTCTACTCAAGTGAAGAAGAAGATCTAGAAACCGTTTGTGTGAAGTTTGATGCTAGTTATCCCATGAAAAGAATAGAAGAATCTCTATTAGAACTTCAAAAAGAAGTTGAAGAGGGTTTATATAGATATAGAAGTGATCATTATTATACAAACTATAACTATCTTTCGGATAACACTAAGAAGTTTCTTAGGAGGAATAAAAGGCACATATTAAAGTTAAAGGGAATGCTCAAAGAACAAGAAGAGAGCAATAAGACCAAATTAGAAGAAAAGGAAGAAGAGATCATAAGACTAAAGAATGGAAAAAAAGATATGAATGTAGATGATGAGATTAGCAAAATTTTTGAAACTATATTCCATCTCAAGACCCAAATTGAAGAATCCAATAGGATAGAGGAACTATTGAAGAATCAAATGAAAGGAAAGGAAGAGTCATGTTGTAAGTTAGAATCTGAAATTGTTGATCTTAGAAAGAAAGTGGAGATGTCAAATAAATTCTTGATTAGCTCACTAATCTTGGACGAGATCTTGGAAAGTCAAATATCACCATATGATAAATCAGGTCTTGGAAACGAAAAGGAAGCCACACATGATAAATCAAGAACCTCAAATAAGGAGGAAGCAAGTCCATCAAAGAAGGAAGACAATGTTGCAAAACAACCATCTACACAAGGCAAAGAAAATCTCAAAAGAACAAAGCAAGGAAGACATCAAGAAGCTATTCTTGGGACACCAAAGCAAAGGTATGAAAGTATTTTTCATGGGAATTGCTATTCATGTAATGGATATGGTCACAAATATTTTGAATGTAGATCTTATGAAAGGAGATATAATGGAAGATTTTATAAAACCATGAGGTGTTGGAGATGTGATCAATTAGAACACATTGCTGTTCACTGTAACACCATTAGATGCTACAACTGTAGTGGATTTGGCCACAAATCTCAGGAGTGATAGAACACAAGAAGAAATTCCATGATGAGGACTTCACATAGAATGGATAGAAGAAGGAATGAGGTAAGGAAGGGAGACATCTTTGAAAAGATGGATTCTCAGAGCTCAAGTTTGGAAGAGCAGGGACATCTACAGAAGTGGGTGAACAAGACAAAGCATCCAGAATAGAATGAAAGACTGAAGGGAAGTTCAAAAGTGTCATCTACTAAGGAATACGCGGGTGACAGTGGTATCAATCATGTACATACGTAGGCTGACCTTGTATAGGTAGCATACATATGCGAGCTGTCTGTGTAGCAGGCCAGATATATGTGGTGAAGCCTAAGGAAAAGGGCTATGCACAGGGATTGGAGTTTGATGTGATGGTATAACTCTTTGATGTAGGGTATTACATGGTTTATTGCAGGTTCTGACACTGTTTGCTGCAGGTTTTCATGACTCTATATTGGATTAGGTAAGGTGATGATGTAAAATAAAAATCTTGGGTGCATGGCACTAACCCATGAGTATGGATTAATGCATTTTTTGTTGAAGAACAACATTGGTTATGATATGTTAAGAACCAAACATCAATATAGCATAGAAAAACCTCAAGAAAAGTACTCAACACCTTGAAAAAGAGATAATTTCAAATAATAAGCCTCTTCGAGGGGGAAACCTCCTTTTACCCCACTTAAATGTTCAAGTACAAGATGATTCAAAATGAAAATGTCTCCTTGGTATATATAGGAGACTATG
>ML781487.1:261600-277330 GCA_009831015.1 Picea engelmannii
TAGGATTTTCTGGAGGCTTATTTGGTGTAGAAGGTCCCTTTTTTGGTGGCATGTTGGCCAAGTATCACTTTTGAATCTTGATTTTGAGGCGGTTCTGCTAGACAATATTTATTCTGTTCTATCTCCCAAGTTTTGACCCTTCTGAGTAAGAAAATTTCTTTTAGGTAGTTCTATGATATTTCTTCTCTGTAATGCCACAGGTCTGATCAAAATTGGATGTGCCAAGTGGAATTTACGATAACTTCCTCACAACTTGCCTATTTTTGGACTTTCCAGGAGATCTCACTTGTATAGCATGCCCCACACACAATAATTGATATCAAATTCTGAAAATCGCACCCAAAATACCACAGACTGTCCACAATCCAATGAAACTAGTCCCACTCAATTTGGATACTCTAGCAAGAAGTTATGATTGTTTTAACTGGAACACCTTTTTGAGACTAGTCAATAGGACTAGTCAGATACCCTCTCTTACACAAGGTGTATCTACAAATTTAAGATGACCCAGAAGCTAAAATTTTTACCACAAATACCTTACTAATTTTTGTAAATGGCCTCTAGAGTTCAGGTTCTGAAACATTACAGAGAATTTTTTATAGCGAAAATTCTGCAATGACTCATTTCAGGACGATTCCAGAACCCTATCTTGTATAGGTTGTATCTCCGAAAGTATAAGGCCTCAGAAGCTAAATTTTGAACCCAACGTACCTTGATCTGTCTACTAAATATCCTCCAAGCCGTTCCTTATGAAACGTTGTAAAAAAATAGTTATAGTGAAAATTCCACGGTGTCTCAGATGTAGCAGCGAAACCCCAAGACCTTGAGCTCTGAAACCATATGTTAAGAACCAAACATCAATATAGCATAGAAAAGCCTCAGGAAAAGTACTCAACGCCTTGAAAAAGAGACAATTTCAGATAATAAGCCTCTTCAAGGGGTCAACCTCCTTTTACCCCACTTAAGTGTTCAAGTACAAGATGATTCAAAATGAAAGTGTCTCCTTGGTATATATAGGAGACTAGGAGATATAATTACAACTAATGGCCTAAAGCCGACATAAATAAAATAACATTACTAATATAATATGCCCCAATTAAGGGGTAATGAGCCAATATTAGGGCTTAACATGATAGTGAAGTTATGACACCTTGGTTATGTGATATATCTTGATGATGTATTGGAAGCTTACTTGTTGGAAAGATTGATGCATGTATTTAGCATATGGATGGGCTACACATTGGGACATGTGGTTGGTGAGTTGATGATGTGATCATGTTGTACATCATTGATGATTCATAGTTTGATCTAGAATTGATACATGTTTGGTACACTCATAGATGGAATATGCTTGATGATACTAGACCATTGGCACTACTTGATTAGCACGACAATTGGCATTTTTTTGAGATACATGATTGTGGCACTTGGTTCATGATGGAGACATATCATGAGTGATATGATACATTGTTTGGCATGCTGGTAGATGCGCATGGTTGACATATTGGTAGATGCACATGGTTGGCATATTGGTAGATGCACATGTTGGCATGTTGATAGAGGCATATGATTGATACATTCCATAGATGATATCTTTTGGCACATTGCATGATGTTGATGAACATGGTTGATGTACATAGGTGTTGTGCATGATGAGCACACATTTTTGTACATGATGTACTTGGTTGATAGTTTGATCATGATTCTTTATTTCATTTTTGAAATATCTTTTGATTCATGATGCTTTGTATGGCATGAGTTTGATGCATGAACAGGTCCAAGGATCATTATATGGTAGCACATTGTTCATCTTTCCGAGAATATAGGGGAGACATACCCATAGGGGGAGTCATTCTTCTTCCCATGATTCTAGGAGGAGATATTTATCAGATGCATATCTAGAAATGAGCCCTATATTTCAAGAAAGAGCACATAAGCATAATTCTAGGGGGAGAAATGGTCACATGGGTAGTACGTTCGATGTATATTCAACATTACATTAGAGTGATATCCCTTGTTTAAAAAGGGAGAGATTATTCAGAGGAGGATCAAAGGCACTCAGAAAGGGGGAGCAACTCCAAGGAAAGTTCAAGCAAGGGGAGCAACCCTAAGAGGAGAATGTCCCTTTTCCATTGATGTTAAAGGGGGAGAGATAATCACATCGATGTGATTGATGATTATTGATTGGAAGAGATAGTCACATTGACTATTGATGTAGAACATGCCTTATCTACATGTTGACATCAATAATTGGTAATTGGTGTTGACACCAATGATGGTATTTCCATCAATGCCAAAGGGGGATATTGTTGGATCATGTTGTCATTGGATCCACTAGTTTGATTGATTGATGTCATCGATTGATGTCAAGTGATCGATTGATGTCAAAATATTGATTGATTGATGATTGATGTAATGTAATATGTCTTGTCCTTGATGAAAATGCATAGATGAAGATGGATCAATGATTTGTCATTGATACATGATGAAGATGGATCGATGCGGTTTCATTGGTATATGATGCATTGTTGGAAAAATGTATAGATGACTCATTCTTGTCTTATCATGATTGATAAGTTGCACAAATGGATGAACTCCAAAGTGGTCCCCTTATGGTGAAAGCCCTCACATGAAGACGCTTTGTGGATTGATTTATCCTAGAAGAATGGTTGGAGGACCCATGGTTTTATGTAGAATAATGAGATGAAGATCAATGAATTTGTTGATGAAACTATCCTAGATGTATATTGCTTGTCATACCATTTCCGGTGGTATGTGGATTGCCACATTACTCCTCACGGTTTGAGAGTTATGGCCTTACGAATATAGAGGACCCTCACATATTGGCTTGAAGCCCACAAGGTCAAAGAAGTCAAAGATCTTGAAAAGAAGAAATCATTATTTAAATGATAAAGTAAAGTGACAAAGTCAAGGTAGATTATTTAAATAATAAAGAGAAGTGACAAAATCAAGAAAGATTATTTAATTGATAAAGTGAGATGACAAAATCAAGAAGGAATATTTAAATGATAAAATATTGGAGAAATTTCTATTTATGGAAAGTGGTTAACCCTAAAAATAAGGAAAATAGGTTAAGTGACCTAGAGGATGAAAGTATAAATAAGATAGCAATGGTCTCTTGCAAAATATCCTTTTTGTGGATCAATGGAGAGCTTCTTGTGAGAGCTTCTTTTAGAGAATCTACAGTGTGGATCTCTTGAGCATGTGTTGAAGATCTGTTCTGAGAGAGAGGAGATCGAGAGTATCTCATGGATGCCTTGAAGTTTTGGCAAATATGAGATCATGACGGCGAAATTATCGAAATTACGGAAAAACCCTATATTCTGCTGCATACGCAGGCTGTCTGTGTATAGGGTGCGTATACGCGAGCTGTCTGTGTACAAGGTGCGTACAATACATGGGCTGTCTGTGTACAGGGAGTGTACAGTGGATAAAACCATGGAGATTTTTGGTTGAGCTGATGACAAGCTATTGAATACTGAAGCAGGTTCCATATCTACATTCTATGGGCTCATATCTGTCACCGAGACACTGGTATGGTTACATTATTGTCTTGATGGATAGTATTGCTTGTTGTGTTATGAATTCTTAGGGCATTCTTGGTATGGTTGTTGTGATTTGGTTTATGTTGGTTGATGGAGTGAGCAATACTCTTGTGATTCAGTTGTGATATGATTGCTATGGTATACTAGTTGCTTATACATGATTGAGTTAGCATTCATATTGATTGGTTGTGGAGCATGAGTAAGCTATTGGAGAGCTTGGATGTGTTGTGAGTGGCTAGTGGTCAATTTGGATAGTGAGAGACATAAGAGAATGCTAAATTGGTTGCAGAGGATCTGAGTTAATCTTGAAGGATAAACCCTAATAGCTCAGAAGGTATACGGAGGATGTTGTATGCCCTAACTGCGTACATATGCGGGATGTAGTGAGCCAGGGAACGTACACACGTGGGTTGCACTACTGATAGGTTGCGTACTTGTTGCAGATTGATATCTCCTGAGGATTGTTGCCTCATATCAGTTGGTGCTGAGGATGTAAGCCGAGTCTTGCATTATAGAGATGGTGCTCTTGTAGAGTTGTACTCTATTCAGTTGTTGCTGAAAAACCCCAAGGATTGTAGTCCATAATAAAATGAAAATTGTACATACATCTTGTGTTCTTTGTGTTCCTTGTGGTGACGACTTATTGATGATATATTACTGATATATGTTGTTGATATGTGTTCACATCTAACTGGTTATAAATGAAAACAATGAGTAATGAGTAAATGTTGAATGCTAACTAATGAGTTTTGTGAAAGAGGGAAGTTTTGGGAAAACGATCCCCACACTCATTCACCCCCCCCCTCTAAGTGTGGTAGGTGTGTCCAACAATTGGTATCAGAGCAGGCCTTCACTACAAGCCTTAACAAGCTTGAAGGAGATCCATAGACACACAAATGGATGATGAAATACCAATCCTTGATGAGGAAAAATATTCTACTTGGAGAATAGAGATGAAAATACATTTGAAGACAATGGGAGAAGCTATTTGGAAGGAAACCATTGGTGGATCGGTTCCCTTGAAGAACATGTCAAAGTTTGAATCTCAAAGGGAAGGAAAGAAGAATGACGCATTGGCTCTCAAGACCATTCTTAGTGGAATCTCAAGCCCTATCAAAGAGAGCATGGGACAATGCACTTCCGCCAAGGATATATGGCTAAAGATTGAGGAGGCATATCAAAACAAGGAAGAAGATGATGAAGACCACTCCATCAAGATCATTAAAGGTAAAGAATCTCCAAAGAGTTTTGAATGCATTATTTCTAAATGTGACATTGAAAACATTTCAAATGAAGACAAAGAATCAAGTGATAATGGTAGCACAAAGGAAAGCAGATAATCATGTGATGATGTTGGCAAACAGGAAGATCTTGAAGGTAAAAAATCTCCAAAGACTCTTGATTGCAATGGTTCAAAATGTGATGATGTTGAATTTTTCTACTCATGTGAAGAATAAGATCTAGAAACAATTTGTGTGAAGTTTGATGCTAGTTATCCCATGAAAAGAATAGAAGAAGATCTATTAGAACTTCAAAAAGAAGTTGAAGAGGGTTTATATAGATATAGCAGTGATCATTATTATACACACTATAACTATCCTTCGGATAACACTAAGAATTTTCTTAGGAGGAATAAAAGGCACATATTGAAGTTAAAGGGAATGCTCAAATAACAAGAAGAGAGCAATAAGATACGAAGAAGAGGAATGCCAAATTAGAAGAAAAGGAAGAAGAGATCACAAGACTGAAGAATGGAAAAGAAGATATGAATGCAGATAATGAGATTAGCAAAAGTTTTGAAACTATTGTCCATATCAAGATCCAAATTGAATACGCCAAAAGGATAGGGGAACTATTGAAGAATCAAATAAAAGAAAAGGAAGAGTCATGTTGTAAGTTAGAAGCTGAAATTGTTGATCTTAGAAAGAAAGTGGAGAAGCCAAATAAATTCTTGAATAGTTCACTAATCTTGGAAAGTCAAAGATCACCATATGATAAATCATGTCTTGGATACAAAAAGGAAGCTACACATGTTGAAGCAAGCACCTCAAAGAAGCATGACGTAAGTCCATCAAAGAAGGAAGACAATGTTGGAAAACAACCATCTACACAAGGAAAAAAAAATCTCAAAAGAAAAAAGCAAGGAAGTCATCAAGAAGCTATTCTTGGGACACCAAAGCAAAGGTATGGAATTATTTGTGATGGGCATTTTTATTCATGTAATGGATATGGTCACAAAGCTTTTGATTGTAGATTTTATGAAAGGAGATATAATGGAAGATTTTATAACACCATGAGGTGTTGGATATGTGATCAAGTAGGACAGATTGTTGTTCACTATAACACCATTAGATGCTACAACTGTAGTGGATTTGGCCAAAAATCCCAGGAGTGATGGAACACAAGAAGAAAGTCCATGATGAGGACTTAACATAACATGTCTAGAAGAAGGAATGAAGTAAGGAAGGGAGACATATTTGAAAAGATAGATACTCAGAGCTCAAGTTATGAAGAGCAGGGACATCTACAAAAGTGGGTGAAGAAGACAGAGTAGGAAGAACATAATGAAAGACTAAAGTGAAGTTCAAAAGTGTCATCTACTGAGGCATACATGGGTGACAGTGGTATCGATCACGTACATACACAGGCTGACCTTTTATAGGTAGCGTACATACACGAGCTGTCTGTGCAACAGGCTGTGTATATGTGGTGAAGCCTAAGTAAAAGGGTTATGCACATGAATTGAAGTTTGATTCAATGTTGTAACTCTGTGATGCAGGGTATGACATGGTTTATTGCAAGTTCTGACACTGTTTGCTGGAGGTTTTCATGATTCTATATTGGATTAGGTAAGGTGATGATGTAAAATAAAAATCTTGGGTGCATGGCACTAACCCATGAGTATGGATTGATGCATTTTCTGTTGAAGAACAATGCTAGTTATGACAGTGAAGTTATGACAACTTGGTTATGTGATATATCTTGATGATGTATTGGAAGCTTACTTGTTGGAAAGCTTGATGCATGCATTTAGCATATGGATGGGCTACACATTGGGACATGTGGTTGGTGATTTGATGAGGTGATCATGTTGTACATCATTAATGATTTATAGTTTGATCTATAATTGATGCATGTTTGGTACACTCATAGATGGCATATGCTTGATGATACTACACCATTGGTACTACTTGATTAGCACAACAATTGGCATTTGTTTGAGATACATGATTGTGGCACTTGGTTCATGATGGAGACATATCATGAGTGATATGATACATTGTTTGGCATGTTGGTAGATGCACATGGTTGGCATGTTGGTAGATGCACATGGTTGGCATATTGGTAGATGCACATGTTTGGCATGTTGGTAGATGCACATGGTTGGCATATTGGTAGATGCACATGTTGGCATGTATATAGAGACATATGATTGATACATTCCATGGATGATATCTTTTAGCACATTGCATGATGTTGATGAACATGGTTGATGGACATAGATGTTGTGCATAATGGGCACACATGTTGGTCCTTAACCAAGTTTTGAGGATGCTTGGTCATGTTTGACCTATATTTGGGACTTTGACAGGCTGTCGAAGGCGAAGCGCAAGACGAAGCGGAGATCGCAATAAATCATCCCCCTTTTAGGGATTTTTGGGATTTGCAATTATGTAATGGGTATGGGAATGTCGACTCATGGGTTTACCCATGTTTAGGCCCGATTTTGTAATGTATAAATAAATGCTAGGCGATGTAGTGAGGATATACAGATATGAATGGCTAAGTGCGAATCACAAGTCAGTTGTAAGTGTTGCTGAGTGCAAGAAATAGTTGTAAGTTCTTTGTGTATGTTTGCAAGGCTGAGTGCAAGTGGCTTTAAGGACCGTATATAGGCTTTGTGACGTAACCTATCTTGGGAAGGAGGATCTAGAGAAGAGTGCGCAGATCTCATGTCCTCTACGAAGTTGATATGAAGGCTCTGTGCATGTAAGAAGATTGAAGAAAGTTAATAAAGAAGATGAAGAGTTGGTGGACGTAGCCCCAGGGTGGGGGTGAACCATGTACATCCTTTGTCATGAATGATTTGTGTGATGTGTTGTTCTGTTTATGTATTTACTTTCTTAATGCTTTGATATATATGAATGATAGGTAGATCTGTTGTTGCTTTGTGCTTAATAGTGAGAGTAAATGTTGAATCTGACCTGTGTGAATGTGCTTAGTGCTTGAATCTGCTAGATCTGATCTATTTCATCATCCTAAGTGCTGTTAGATGCTATATCTGGTTGAATACTATGATGCTCTGTAATTAGGGTATTTACCTGCGAAGTAGATATCGGTTAAACATTGATGAACTATATTTCTAAGTTCTTTGTCAAGGTGTTACAATCACAGATTTGTGTCCCAACTAAGGTTGTAGACATTGGAGTCCTACAACCACCCCTGCCTCTACCTCGGTTGAGACTTCATCTGCTTCGCAGGTGTTGCCAAAAGGGCCGGTAGTTAGGGTTTTTTTGGTGCACTGTTGTAGCATTGAAACCTGGGTCTACTCCTGTGCCAACAAATGGTTCCGTTGCAGAGACCTAAAACTATGATTGCTGGGAACTGAGGAAAAAGGAGCTTTGTGTGAATATCAAACCTGAAACTGTGATTGCTAGGAACTGAGGAAAAAATAGATTTGTGCAAAGATCTGACCTGAAATTGCGAAAGATCTGTGCGTAGACCTATTGCACTAGTGCGTAGTATTCTACTTGATCTGTGAAGCTCTGTGCTAAGAAAATAACTCTGATCTAAAGAAAAAAGGTAATATCTTGAAGCTTTGTGCTCTGGTAAAGGTAAGGATATTGAAAAGTTTTAGATCTGGAAGCTTTGTGCTTTGCTGAAAATAAGATTAGTGGAAATTTTTGTTTCAAGAGTATGGATCGAGGTATGTTTGATAAATTTTGTCCTAGCCTACAAACTAGGGCACATATAGAAGAAAAGAGGTTTGATATGAGTAGATCTAATAGAAATAATGAAAGATATGTTATACCTATGCATAGAAAGAATGTTTGGACTCACAAATGGATGTAGGATCCTAGAAAGATTTTTTTGCAGGTTAACTACTATGATCCTAGTGCACAGTATAGTAAAAGCTGAGGATCATTTAAGAGAAAGAGTAGATTAACTCTTTGTTACAGTTGTAGAATACCAGGACATCTTGCTAAGGAATTCCCTAGTAGAATACCTAGTTGTATTTGTTGTAAAGTTGTGGATCATGTAGTTCTGGATTTCCCTAGAATGATTGCTAAGGTTGAAAGAATGAATATGAGACAAGAAGACCCTGAGAAAGGTCAAGACACTGAGACCGTGGAAGAACCCCAAAAAGAATCAGAGACTATACTATTACAGATGAAAGAAACCTTGAATGACCACAGAGATACTAAGATATCAGAGATCTTAAAAGAGAAAGAGAAAATAGAAGTAAGCATAGGAGACTTCGAGATTGACCATGTTATAGATGAAGAAACACATGTGAATGTCATGACATAGAGAACTTGAGAAGCTGTAGGAAATCCTTCTATGATTCCTTTATTCGGAGGAATAGGATTGTTTAGAGGAAAACTGATAACCCTATGTGGAAGACTTACCCAGATATCTATGAGTGCTCATGGAAATTCGACAGAGGAATATTTTGAGGTTGTTAAATTTATTGAGAACAACACTCCATTTACTATGTTACTATGAAAACCCTGGATTGAGAAGGATCAGACTAGAAGGAAAGAAGAAGAAGTTTTGGAGCAGAAGAAGCAAGAATTAAAAGATTACATGACTAGGAGGATCACATAGTTGATTGAAGAATAGGAGAACAGATCGAAGCTATTTAGGACCAAAAACTTGGATGTTGAAGTTGAAAGGACACACAAGGACTTGAGACACCTATCTGTACAGGAGAGTAGAGAATCTACCCCAGCTAGAGAAGAAGTATTACCTGTGCACACTACAAAGGAATCTCAACATCAGAAAGTTACTATGCCAAAAGAAGACAAGAATCAAAATGGAAAGAGGAATAATGAGATGAAGATCACCAGGAAAAAGGATAGAAAGCTCAAAAAGAAGAGATAAAAGATTGAAAAGTTACAGAAGGTTCCAAAGGGAACTTTGCAGAGGGAAAATTTGCAAAACTGGAACTTTGTCAGGATAGCAGAACAACGTCACATGGCACTTTGCCATGACGAAGAAATATAGCCGTTGGAAATAGTATAACCATTAGACTGATGCCACGAACAGTTAGAATGACATTTATGGTTAGAAATCCCACCATCAGACCATTGGGACTATGCCAGAATGGACAAAACTGAGTTAATGAATGATTCTCGCCCATTGGAGAGATCCATTACCTAGTTGCCTACTTATTCTGTCGACTGTTGCACCAAGAACACTTTTGTGAATTGTATCAGAGAGAACTCATTGCTACTACGCTGTGATTAGTAAGATCGACACCAGTTCTATTATTTTGTGCATTCATACATCTGATCTAAGTGTGTATGTCGGACGAGATCAACGCCGTGGAGAAAATCGTCGAAGAAGTTCTCAACGATCTCATGGCTGAGAAAGTAATGTCTGCAAGTATTCAAGCATCATCGACGAGAGGAGTGCAAGCCTCTCCATCGACCTCTCATGGATCTGGGACATCCCGAGTTGTCACAGAAAAGAGAACCAAAAATAGAGACAACCTAGCAAATGTGAAGATGATCCCGACCATATTTCTTGACTACATCCCGCCTCTAGCCGACACGGTGAGTTGTGATAGTGTACTGAGATATTTTGAGTACACCATGGTTACTGTGTACCTCCCAAAGTGGATACACGCAGTTTGAGTGCAGCAGGACAAGATCGCAGCATTGAATTTCAATGACTTCAACTTAGGGGACCACAAGAATCATAGTATGCTTGCCCCGTATAAATACTTGACTAGGACGAAGGGGAAGAACTTGAAAATAATCCCCCATCTGTGGATGATGAACCTCACGCATTCCACCCTATTGAATGTAATGAAAATTCCACACTTTTGAAGGCACCAGGAAGTTAATGCCTGTGTCAAGCTCCTACTTTCATGTTACCATGGAAACTACTTATGGCTAGACCACCATATCATAGTTGATCCGACATTGATTCATAGGATCACCAGATTGAGTATGCAAGAACCCGACATGCAAGATTTCTATCCAGGGAAAGCCACAGATCACACGTTAGCACATAATATCAAGGATACCTATGATGATGTTGAGACGGGGACACAAGGCTATAAGGTAGCCTCCATCCAGAATGGCACAATGCACCTAGCATGTCAGTTAATTGCAAGGAAGCTAGTAAGAAAGAACAGACCCACACAGGTCACAGGCTTTGTCATTGACCTTGCGGGGAAATGCGTGGAAGGCGTACAGATGAACTGGGAAAAGTACCTAGTTAATCAACTAGAATCAGATTACCACAAAGCACAGGATCATAGCTAAGAGTTACACTTTAGCTGGCTCCTGATACTCATCACGTTTATTGCTTGGGAGATGCCGGAAGGTGCGACCTTCCTAGACATTAAACTGTTCGAGCCGCTCACTGCGAAGTTAACCACACTCTGGTACTCGAGCGACATGGGAAAATAGTGGCAGTCAAATGATATCTTTCACACATAATATCTCTAGCTAAAGAGAGCCATTGAGGTTGAACCTTGCATGACGCCGAACACCCTACAATGCTTCCGACCCCTCATGAAGTTCCGTGTAGATCTACACTTCATCTATATTACTGCACAAGTAGATGAACATAAGGAGGAGCTTCAGTCGTACTACAAGCTCACCGAAAAGGACCTCAAGGTGATAACTAAGGAATGGTCAACCAACTTCCTTATCCCCACTGACCCTACAGAGATGTCCGATCCTGAACTTGACAGCCCGGAGGCCGCTCACATAGAACATGACACACCCAGAACCAGTAGAAGGAAGAAAACCGAAGAAGTCCAAGACTTAAGCAGCGCCTTAGAAAATACTGCTTCAACATCACCTGTCCGAAGGGGTGATGATGAGGTAGAAGAGATTAATGGCAAAGAAGATGAGCAGAAGCAAGGCGAAGTAACACTACCCAGAGATGAGGTCGATCCTTTGAAGAAGAGGAAGGTTTCTCACCTGAAACCCTCTTCCCAGAAGAAATCCAGAGCCACCGTGACTAAGATGAATACTGTGCTCACTGTTGATGACTTTGACTTCATCATTGCAGCTGTCAAGCTCTGAGGAGTAAAACAGGCCCTTCAGTGTCCACTGCGCCCCTGCCATCAGGAGAACCAAAATTGGGAGATGAACCAACCCAACTTCGATGACTAGCTGATGCAACTGAAGCTCACCTTAATCACTCACAAGAAGAAACAGAACAAGCCACCCATGCCTTTAAGCAAGTGGAAGAACTAATAGTAGAACAACGCCAAGTTGCAAAGAAAGAGAAGGTTTCCCTCCAGACAAAGTTTGAAGAGGAGAAATCACAGATTCAACAGGAAAAATAACAGTTGTTCACAGAGCAACTTGAAGTACAAGAAGCATTTAACAGAGCACTTTGATCTGTGACAGGCTTAGAGTCAAAGGTATAATATCGAGTTGTGCATCAATTAGACCAACTCGCAAAACCTATCCAACAACTACAACAAAGAATAATAGACTTAGAGATCCGCACAGTGCCCGACACTCCGCAGAATGTGAGAGATCAAAGAGAAGCGACTTCTCGAGGCACAGTTGAAAGTATCAAGGGCCTCACCTTGGAATGTAAAAAACTGAGTGATCACAATGCCTAGATGTATGAGTGACTCACTGAGAACCCAAAACTGAGACACTGGAGTCATAGCTCCAAGAGGCGAAGTATCAAGCAGAAACAATATAGGCGCAGTTGAAGCCCCTGTCAGCTGTTGAAAGAATGAAGCGATCCCAAGAGGAGCGCACTTCTCAACAATAGGTCCACGCCATTCAGAGAAAATTCATGGAAGTGACTCAGAGGCTCCAACCTATACAGGATGAGGCTTTCCAACTGTTCATAGAAATTGAAGGCCGAGGAGTAGAACTAGAGAAAATCGTCACTGCAGCAGAACAATGCCTAGAGGAACCTGTCAATGAATCTGTTATCCAAGAGTTCACTGAATAGGAGGTTGTGGAACAAAAACAAGTCGAAGCATCTTGAGCCAAGATCAAGGCTTTTATGGCAGAATTATCTAGATCAGAGTGACTCGGGACGAGTCACAGGTGAGTGTTGGGGGCTTGTTGGCCCTTGACCATGTTTTGAGGATCCTTGGTCATGTTTGACCTGTTTTTGGGACTTCGACAGGATGTCGAAGGTGGAGCAAAAGATGAAGCAAAGATCATGGGATATCGATCCCATTTTAGGGATTTTTTGGATTTGGGATTATGTAATAGGTATGTGAATGTCGACCCATGGGTTTACCCATGTTTAGGCCCGATTTTGTAATGTATAAATATATGCTAGGCGATGTAGTGAGGATATACATATATGAATGGCTAAGTGTGAATGACAAGTCAGTTGTAAGTGGTGCTGAGTGCAAGTAATAGTTGTAAGTGATTTGTGTATGTTTTCAAGGCTGAGTGCAAGTGGCTATAAGGACTGTATGTAGGCTTTGTGCCGTAACCTAGCTTGGGAAGGAGGATCTAGCGAAGAGTGCGCAGATCTCCTGTCCTCTACGAAATTGATCTGAAGGCTCTGTACATGTAAGAAGATTGAAGAAAGCTAATAAAGAAGACAAAGAGTTGGTGGACGTAGCCTCAGGGTGGGGGTGAACCATGTACATCCTATGTCATGAATTCTTTGCGCGACGTGTTGTTGTGTTTATGTATTTAATTGCTTAGTGCTTTGATATAGATGAATGATAGGTAGATTTGTTGTTGCTTTGTGATTAAGAGTGAGAGTAAATACTGGATTTGACCTGTGTGAATGTTCTTAGTGCTTGAATCTGCTAGATCTGATCTGTTTCATCATGCTAATTGTTGTTAGATGCTAGATTTGGTTGAATACTATGATGCTCTGTAATTAGGGTATTTACCTGCGAAGTAGATACCGGTTAAACATTGATGAATTATATTGCTAAGTGCTTTGTCAAGGTGTTACAATCAGAGATCTGTGTCCCAGCTAAGGTTGCATACACTAGAGTCCTACAACCACCCCTACCCCTACCTCGGGTGAGACTTCATCTGCTTCGCAGGTGTTGTCGAAAGGGCCGATAGTTAGGGTTTTGTTGTTGCGCTGTTGTAGCGTTGAACACTGGGTCTACCCCTGTGCCAACAACACATTTTTGTACATGATGTACTTGGTTGATATTTTGATCATGATTCTTTATTTCATTGTTGACATATCTTTTGTTTCATGATGCTTGGTATGGCATGAGTTTGATGCATGAACAGGTCCAAGGATCGTTATATGGTAGCACATTATTCATCTTGCAGAGAATATAGGGGAGACATACCCATAGGGGGAGTCATTCTTCTTCCCATGATTCTAGGAGGAGATATTTATCAGATGCATACCTAGAAAAGAGCCCTATATTTGAAGAAAGAGCACAAAAGCATAATTCCAGGGGGAGCAATAGTCATAGGGGGAGTATGTTCGATGTATCTTCAACATTACATCAGAGTGATATCCCTTGTTCAAAAGGGGAGAGATTATTCATAGGAAGATCAAAGGACCTCAGACAGGGGGAGAAACCCCAAGGAAAGTCCAAGCAAGGGGAGAAACCCCAAGAGGAGAATGGCCCTTTTCCATTGATGTCAAAGGAGGAGAGATAATCACATCGATGTGATTGATGATTTTTGATTAGAAGAGATAGTCACATTTGGGAGAGATAGTCACATTGAATATTTTTCCTCATCAAGGATTGGTATTTCATCATCCATTTGTGTGTTTATGGATCTCCTTCAAGATTGTTAAGGCCTGTACTGAAGGCCTGGTCTAATACCAATTGTTGGACACACTTACCACACTTAGAGGGGGGGGGGGTGAATGAGTGTGGAGATATTTTTCCCAAAACTTCCCTATTTCACAAAACTCATTAGTTAGCATTCAACATTTACTCATTACTCATTACTGTCATTTATAACTAGTTAGATGTGAACACATATTAGCAACATATATCAGCAATATATCATCAATAATTCATCACCACAAGGAACACAATATATATATAAACTTCATTAAAAAAGCTTAATTATGCATGGTTGTAGACCACCTACAGAAAGAATCACAATCCAATTTATTCCATTGATTGTTACAATAATGTTATTTCAAGGAACAAAACTAGGCTCTCATAGTCTCAATAAAAAAGGAGGGCCTCTTAGAAACGATGTCAGTGTCCACACTTTCTAAAATTTAAATACACCCAACACAATTAATTAAAACAAAAACAATTTAATTACAATTCGTTGTAATTCATAAAAGCTTTGGACAAAAATATGTGAGGCAATACATAACAAATGCCATCAAAATTTATGAATCATACTAAAATTAATGAAGAATTGAAAGATATATATATATATATATCGATTTGTCAGCATGGGCATCAAATGGTGTTGGGAAAATAAATTAAGTCGAAAACTCATAAATGAAGAATGCGGTAGGATTGAGACCATGAGTGGGTTTTGGGAAAATAAAATAAGTCCAAAACTCACGAATGAAGAATGTGGGATGCAAGATGATTGAGACCATGAGTGGGTAAGCTTTGCGAGAACTTTTCTCCACCTCCGCCTTACAATGCTTTTGCGAGATGCATACAAGCATAACATTGGTATGGAATTTGATTTATTCCATCGATTGTTACAATCGTTCTATTTTGAGGAAATTTTAGGCTCTCACAATCTCAATAAAACAAGGCAATCGTAATGCGGGCCTCTCAGAAATGATGCCAATGTCCACACATTCTAAAATTTAAATCCACCCACTATAATTAATTAAAACAATTATTTAATTAAAATTCATAAAAGATTAAGACAAAACCATGTGATATAATACACAACAAATCCCATTAAAATTTATGAATCCTACTAAAATTAACGGATAATCAAAAGTGAATTATACATATACATATATATATATATATATATATATATATATATATATATATATATATATATATATATATATAT
>ML781487.1:277681-290903 GCA_009831015.1 Picea engelmannii
ATATATATATATATATATATATATATATATATATATATATATATATATTGGAACCTTAATTCCCCCAAGGAAATCAACCTCAACAAGCGCTATTTCTTGGCATGGGCATCAAAGGGTGTTGGGAGAAAAAATTAAGTCCAAAACTCATGAATGTGGAATGTGGTGATAAACAATGCGTGATGCGGGAGGATTGAGACTGTTGGAACACATATAATTTTATAAACTTTAGACTTTAAATAGTTTTCATTCTTGTTTAAATAAAAACAACGCGCACTTGATTCTCACCGTTGATGAAGTCATCCTTTTAATCAAACGAACCTAATCTCTCAAAATTTATGGAGCCACCTATTCGTTAAAAAGTCAAATCACTACAGACTACATTCAAAATGTCGGGTTTTGGAGTTTCGCGATTCAAGCTTTTCAACATGTAGGAACTCCAAAGTCCAGATATCTGAAATTGCAAAACTATCTTAGGCATTAAACCAGATTAGTTAAGAATTAAGAACAATTAACGGTTGATTAATCATATCGTGATTTTGCGTTTCGGGGATCCTGCCTTGAGTGACTATCAAAGTCTCGATATCCGAAATCACAAAACTATCTTAGGTTAATCATGATTATTTAAAAGGGTTAAACATGATTAACAGTTAATCAATGATATCGCAATTTCGCGTTTCAAAAGTCATACCTTGAAATGTTATAGGATATCCCGAGATCTGAAATTCCAAAATTTACTTAACGATAAGTGTGATTAACTGGTGCATTAACAATGATTATCACATGATTAATCCTTCGTTGAATAATGACTTGGATAAATTCAAATTTCATCTGCGCTTTTCCCAAAAATTAATGACATTATTAATGGATTTACGACAATCATTCCAAATGAGATATTGGATCACCTCCTAAATCTTATTCATTAAAGGAAAGTAATTGTTTCGTCAGTAGAAATATTGGTTAATCGATGCAATTAAAGGAAAAGGGTATTGAATTTGAATTTCATTTTGCACTTTTACTGAGCAACAAGTTTTCAAGATAAAGAATTTTGCACATTCCCTGTGACAAATAACAGAGTTTTGTGGCTTGATACCATGGCTCCACGAAAAGAAAATAAAGTGCCTAGTGAAAGTTTGAGCCAGAACATAGATGTCCTCTTCGACACCTCACCCAGAAGCATAGACGCCATTAAATCTTGGATGCAAGTATTCAATATTCTACAGTATGAATTGGTCAATTTCCCGGATGATTTAGGTGACGAGGAGACATAGACCATGGCTACCAAATACAAAACTGTGGCCCAATCAGAGTTACATAAGATAGCAACAAGGCCTAGATTCCTGCCTTACAATGATATGGTTGGTTGGGCGCTAGAAAACATTGATATCCTGACTAGGACCATCTTCAATTCACAAAAGGTCGCAGTTGGGTCTTTCCATCCCGAACATTTACAGGTAATGTACCAATTTTCTCCAGCACCCAATTTCATTTACAATGCCAGTTTCCTAGTGTATTTTGATAGGAAGGAATGTGTCCAATATGGAAAAAACCTGCCCGACTTAATTAAGGACTGGTACTCTTGCCCTAAAAAGTTTAGAGCTGACTCCCATGGCATATACACAGTCTCTTCACTAGAGCCTCACATAATGTATATAGAAATGATGATGTGTAGACTCTATGGGAGGGAAAACACAACTCATTTATTGTTACAACGCGTGCCTATTATCCACACGATGCCAGAGGGGTATTCTTTTTACTGGGAAAAGATGTTGTTAGACAGTTTGGTTAAGGAGATTACATGATATCAGTCACYGAAATCCAAGGGGAAACCTGCCTCATTCTTCATGTCAGATTATATCATGGACGCCGTCTGCTTTATGAAACCTTTTCCCCTAATGGCTGGAACTGGACTCCAACTAGTGCCAAGCCCATACATGTTTATCATTCAAAAATTTGGGAAGATAAATCCAAATATTTCTTCTACGAAATCTGCAACTGGGTGGTGGTATCGATGCATACCGCTATATATGGTTTCCCACCTCCCAGGATTTCTGAAAAAATAATGGCTAATCTAGGAAAGATTGCCGACTAGTAAATCAAAGAGCATTTATCCTATATTAGGGTTTTTTTTTGTTCAGTTCCCCCACATGCTTTGCCTGAATTTTTACTAGATCGATTGGTGTGCCGCGAAGTCGCACATCAAACTGTGCATGGAAAAATTAGTAAGGAGTTGAAAGAAGTACAAAAAAGGGTATGGCCCACCTTCCCCCTGTAGATTGGTACATTTTCTCTTCTTGATTTTTTCCATTCGAAAGTAGAGGCCGTGGCCCTGGAAGAAATCAAGCTGTTCAATATCGAATTCAAAAAGCATGATCCGCTAAAGATTGTAGGTAATCACATGGCCCTCTAAAATTTGAAAAGATATGAACATGAAGATGCTCCTCATGACAAAGTATTCCGAAGGGCAAGGTCCTATCATGAGGTTTTGAGTCGAGTTCAAGCTCTGGCTCTATAAAAATTGGTCACGTTTTATAACTTCCAGAAGCATCGAAGAAATAACCTTCCCAAAGTATTGTAGGGAGAGAACCTAATACCTCCAACTACACAACAAGTTGAGACCCATGGCTTGGAAACAGGGAGCTCCAGTAAACATGATGCTCGAGAAATTTTGCAGAGGACTAAGGTTTTGACTTAGAAGAAAGACACCACATTGACAGATCCACCAAGTGATCACACTGAAACTCAGACTGAGGCCTTGATAGAAAAAGGAGAAGAAAATCCAGTGTCCACATCGGGTAAACCAGCTACTGACATAGCCAGTAAGCAACCATCCACTGAGATAGGCAGTCTTATCCAATCTATCACACCCTTACAGTTCAGTAGAGGGAACCCGAGTGCAGAAGTTGTATTCATAAAAGACCTTATACCTATCTCAACAGAAGAGATTCCCCCTTCAGAATTATTCTTTAGTAAGAAGAGAAGGGTTGTAGTAAGGAGAGAAATGCATCAAAGGGATGGTGCGACTGTCAAGAAGCAGAGGGTTCTATTGGATGGGCATGCCCTAGAATAAGAATACTTCACTATAGATGTTGTAGGATCACTGGGATATTTTGCAACAACAAACCAATTTTCAGTGGGAAACTTGAAGGAGAAGTTGAAGAAGAAGGATCTGCTAGTAAGCCAGTTGCAGGACAAATTAAAGACTGTAGATCAGGAAGTCAGGAGCGAGATGAACAAAATTTTCAAGCATATTAGAGTCTGTGATAGACAGTAAATCCTACAACTCAAATATAGTCTTGACAAAATGCATAAGAACACACATGCGAGTATAGAATGGGCCTTTCAACAGGGAGAATTGGTAAAAACACAACAGGCCAGAATAAACTGGACTGAGAATACAACTATAGATATGATAGTGTTCCAAACAAAATAATTGGAGGTGCATGAGAAGCTAGGATCAATACAACATATCCTTTTCACTAAGGTAGAAGTTGTCCAAAACCATTTTTGGGTGGTCGACCAATCCTTGAATAACATCGATTTAAAGGAGAGAGAGGCTACTGTTGCTCAAGCCACTTTCCAAGAAGCAGTTGTGGTGTCAGAAAGAGAAGGAGTATCTATGGCCTCCATATTGTCTCCCTCGAAACAAACGAGAGGTGATATTATACAGAATACCTGGGAGACTAACATAGCGGAAAGTAAAATAATGGATAAGGAAGTGAAGAAGGATTGTGAAGACACTTTTCATTCACTCGACAAAGAGTCATTAGGCCTCAGAAAATATAATATCTCTAAAGTCTTGGGACAATTTGATATAGAAAAGCATCAACTTAATATCAAGACAAGCATGGAAGAGGCTCGGGAAGAAATCTTGAAATTAAAACAGATTGATATTACTTAGATATATAGGTGGCTAGTGAAGCCCAGTCTACAACTACAGTCTATAGTTTCAAAAGACAGGAGAATGGAAGGCAAAATGCCTCACTTAGAAAATAAATTATATCTATTTGAGGCAAATGAATTAACAGAGCCATCCAGATTTGTGGCACAGTTCATGGGCATGTGTGTCAAATGTGTTGAGAAAGGAAAAGACAACACTTCCAGGAACAAATGGGATAACCTATACACATCATTTGTACAGATCATGATTAGAAGACCATCTATTTATTAGATAGAGAACAAGAAGGAAAAACGCCTCTGCCAACATAGCGAAGAGACAAGGGAGATGCAAGTGAAGCATTTCAAATTTTACATTTTGTAATTTTAATATTTTAGAAATAAGGATAATTCCAACCGCTTAGGGTTAAGAACCTTTTGTATAAATACATGTTTCAAAGATTGAACTTAGGCTGCTTCTTTCCGAATTTAGTTAAGAGAAAATCTCCTTTGTGAGAATTAATACAAGCGCAGATAGAGATTCCAATCTTTGTGCAGTCTGAGTTATGTTTCCTCTTTGTACTCCATATTTATTGTTTCTTTAAATGTCTCTTTGATAAGTGAGTGTTTACAATTTAGTAAAACAACTACTGTAATCACACCAAACTGGTTGTTTGTTAAGCAAGCAATTTTTCCTCTGTATTTGCTGTCAGTAAATACAAGACCTGTAAGCTACTTGGATAACTAAATATTATATCCTTTCAAGAGTGCATGCTTTCTTTTCTTCTATTGTGAACATGATAAGATACATCTCTACATTGATGCCTTGTTTTGTTTAACAATTTTGTAAGTTTCTCTCACCCCACCTGATTTCATAAATTGACTCGGACGACAAATTACGACCTCTGTACTATTCTGTTTTTATTTTCATTTGAGGAATTAAGTCTTTTATAACTATCAGAAGAAAAATCATTTCATAAATTCAACCTTTATATTTATGATTCCTTGACACTACGCTTCTAATCCTTAAGTGTAATCTCAGGAACAACATCTTTTTGGTGTCGTTGCCGGGGACGAAGATACAAAGTTATTTTTCCCTGGGAAGAACGACAAGGTAATATTATGTCTTTGATAGTGAACAAGGATTGAATACTGTATTAAGGATTTATCTTTCACTTGGTGACTCCATAATATATAAGCTGGCATTCGGTAGAAAGAATACTAGGAAGAACCCTGAAAAACAACATATTACTCCTGTAACCGATCCAAAAAACTTTTAAGACCAAGGGGAAACCCCAAGCAAGCTGCTACATTCACAAGTAAGGTTTACCAACCCAAAGCTGTGCAAACAAATTCTAAGGTTCCACTTGAATAGTCAACCTCACAAGAGGGTTACACACAAAGCCACTTCGGAGATACATCAACTAAAAAACTTGAAACTGAAGTTATAAACCCCAAACCGCTTTTACCCGAGATAAAAGCTGAGATCGTTTTAAATCCCCCCTCTACTAATAAAGGTAAAGTACCCCTTTTGATACCCAATTTTATTTCACAGATCCCTGAAGTAAAGGTTTCTATTCCACAAAAATCTGAGGATTATATCACGTATCCTGATTAAACTCCTGTAGGTTCTCTTGTCTATATATCGTGTAATTCTAAAGAACCCATCCCTCGTTTCCCTTTTTTCCCTTTTTCCCCTTTTTCAGACTTTCCATCTCCTATTGATCTGTCTCCAAAATGTCATTCTCCTCATTATAAAGTAGTCGAAGGGCCACTACAATTTTATGAAAACCCCCTTTTCATCTCTCAAAGTTCATCCCCTCACATTCAAATGGCTTCAATAGGAGGTTGTGCTGGAGGAGGAGGTGACCAAGGTCCACCACCCCACCCTCCCAGGATCTTTTCCAAAGTAGCTACCATATATGTTCCTCTGGACCTTCCCCCTATGCTTCATGACCTACCTAAAAACTACATGAAGAATTTTCGAAAGTTCACAGGAGAGGGAGATTTAATGACAACAGAGCACATAAACTTTTTCAACCAATTCTCTGATATCATCGGCATTGAGCATGAGGATGTTTATTCGAGAATTTTGGTGAAAAAATTTGAAGTCCAAGTAAGACTTTGGTTTCGAGGGCTTCCAGTGGGATCTATAACATCTTATGACGCACTAGAAACCGCCTTCTTAACGCAGTGGGGAGAGAGGAAATATCACTTATATTACCTGACAAAATTTGGGGCTTTGAGAAAAAATAATTCAGAGTTAGTCTTAGAGTTCATTCAAAAATTTAATAAACTTTATCAAAAAATTCTGGCATAAGTTAAACCCTCTCAGCCTGTAGATAAAGTAACTTTCGTAGGAGATTTCGACCCAGATGTTTACCTGCTTTTGAGAGAATGTAGATTCGTTGATCTCACTAGAATGCAAGATGACGCCATCGAAATTGAGTCAAACATGATGGCATATGGTAAACTAAAAGTGAAAGTTGAAATAGGAAACAAAGACACAAAGCGCTTCAGAGAGAAAGCTGGAACTTCTGAATATGGGAAGTCTGTTGAAGACAAAATGGACGATATGGCCAAAATAATAAAAGAATTATCAAATCAGATCTCTAGAATGGAATTAGACCAGGTTAAGCTTGATCCTTTTTTAGGAGAGACTTCAAAAGGAATCCAACTCCACAGATCCAACAGAGACTGGTAAAAAATGAGGATAAAAAAATCAAAGCTCCTTTCAAAACATAAAAAATTATGCAAGGTGATGATGCACAATATTTTGAGGGATTTGATGAAGATATATGCAACCTCAGTGATAATGACCAAGAATCTCATCTGACCAGATAGGATTATGAAAAGTCTATAGAACAGGAACCACTATTTGGAGACGAGGTAAGTATAAATAATATGGGGGACTCCGATTATGAAGGAATCACCGACTCTATAATGGCCGAGCTCCAACAAAAGTATAATTTAAGGCCTAGAGATAAAAATTTCACAATTGATCCACCAAATTTTTTTTTGTCGAGAAGTGAAAAGAATGAGACCTCTCAACCATCCAATGAAAATCTAATGGACAAAACAAAGACAATTGAGACGTAAGATACCAAGACGAAGACGGCTGAAACAAAGGCAACATAAACCAATAGAAAAAAGAAAAGAGACACAGAGATACCATCTAGGGAAGCCGAAAGGACAATGTGAAGTTTCAATCTAGAGAACGAAATCAATAAAATTAAAATCTCGGTACCTCTAGTTGAACTAGCAAAAAGTTCGATGTACAGAAAACAAATCACCAAGATGATTAATTTCTCGGATACTGAAAGTCATGCAGATTCTATTAATTTGGAAGATGATAATCCTACTATAATGTTTGGTTCGCATATCGAAAATGCCAAAGACCTTGTTGCTCCCTTTTATATCACGTTGATTGTGCATTATCATTTGCTACATAATTGTATCTTAGATTCTGGAGCCTCACACAATTTAATGCCCAAATACATTATGGAAAATCTAGGCCTTGAGGTTACTAGACCCTACCGAGACTTGTATTCTTTCGATTCAAGAATATTTAAGTGCCTCGACATGATTAAAGATTTGTATTTTTTCGATTCAAGAATATCCCTGTGAAAAGTATTCTCATGGATGTAGTTGTTTCCGATGTTCCTGCAAAGTATGACATGTTGTTGTCTAGGTCTTGGGGTGCTAAACTTGGAGGATCTCTAATACTTGATATGACTTATGCCACGATCCCGATCTTCAACGAACAATTCACCCCTTTGTATAGGGAGACGCGATTGGCATATACTGTAAGTGACCCAAAAAACCCAAATAACTATCTAGTATATGTCACTGATCAAGATTTAGGGAAATGTATATTATCACTTGATGATAGTTTAGATGAATGTACATAAGAAAAGTGTACAGAAGAAGAAAAACAAAAAATAGAAAAAACAAATAAAAATGCAAAAAATGTAGGAGTTTGGAAGATGTATTTTGATGGTGCTTTGTCATGGGAAGGAGCAAGAGCTGGGGTATTGTTTGTAGCACCCGATGATGAATTTATTATTCCTTTCTCATATATATTGCAATGGGACATCGACTATACTAATAATGTATGTGAATACGAGGCTTTTTTCTTAGGACTAGAGGCTGCCAAAAAGTTGAAAATTGAAAATCTGATAGTTTACAGTGATGCAAAATTGATTGCAAAACATATTAGGCAACAATATCAGGCCAAGAATCCAAGGTTAAGGTCATATAGGAACTGCGCCTGGGATCTGATCGATTTTTTTTTCTCATCATTCAATATTCATCACATTCCCAGGGCAGAAAATCAACAATCCGATTCCCTAGCGAAAGGAGCTGGGACTTTCATGCCACCTACGGTTTTGAACTTGAAATATCACATAGAAATGAGACACCGAACTTCAATACCAAATAATGTTCAAAACTGATAGGTATTCGAAGACAATGAGAAGATCAAACAATTTTTAGAAATGGTCGATGAATTTTCCGAAACACATATTGATCAGGAAAATCAGAGTGACTTTGCTTGGGTCATGCAAGAAGGTGAAGATCCTCAGGAGTTCCAGGATAAGATTTCTAATCACCACATGTTGCTACTGAAAAACAATCATATCCCAAAAGTTCTGATTCCTTTAGAGAGATTATTCGATAACGATGATACTCCTCTAAAGTCTACTTTGTAGCCTCGACCTGAAGAGGTTGAAGATTGTAATATAGGCACTAAGGAAAATCCTAACACGGTAAAGATATCTAAATACCTTCCACTTGAAATGAAAAGAAAATATGCAGATTTACTCAAGAAATACAAAAATGTCTTTGCTTGGTCTTATGACGAATTGAGAACTTATGATACCAATGTCATCGAACATAAGATCCCATTAAAGTAGGGCATCAAACCTTTCAGGCAGAAGCTCAGAAAAATAAATCCTATACTGCTGCCCGTGATAGAAAGGGAGGTTAAGAATCTCTTGGATGAAAAAATCATTGTTCCACTCAGATATTCTGAGTGGGTAGCCAATTTAGTCCCATTCAAGAAGAAAAATGGTGAAATCAAACTATGCATGGATTTCAAAAACTTAAATAGATCATCCCTCAAAGATAATTATCCACTACCTAAAATGGATCATGTTTTGGAGAAAGTGGTCAGAGCTAATAGAATGTCCATGATTGATGGATTTTTAGGTTATAACCAATTGCAGTCCACAACTACGATAAAGAAAAAACTGCATTCACTACCCCATGGGGTACTTTCATGTATGATAAAATGCCATTCAGTTTCATGAACGCAGGAGCCACTTTCCAACGAGCAATGGAAATTGCCTTTGTCAGCGAAAGAGATAAGTTTGTTGTCATTTATCTTGATGATTTAACTGTTTCTTCTAAATCTAATGCAGAGCACTTAATACACCTCAAACAAACGTTCAAGAAATGTCGAAAATTTGGTTTGTCTCTGAACCCCAAGAAATCTCATTTTGCAATGCAGGAAGGTAAACTCTTGGGTCATATAGTATCTATAAACGGAATTAAAATCGACCTGAAAAGGGTTGAGTCTATAGATACAATAAATATTCCTAGGAACATAAAAGAAATCCAATCTTTTTTAGGAAAGATAAAATTTTTAAGGAGATTTATTCTGAACTTCGCTGAAATTGTAAAGTTGATTACAAATATGATAAAAAAAGACAGCGAGGTCAAATGGACATCTGAAGCTAAAGAATCCTTTGGACATATTAAGAAAGTTATAGGGGAAGCACTCGTGCTGGCCAGTCCTGATTACATGAAAGAATTCTTGATTTTCTCATTCGCATCCAAAAATACGATTGCAGCTGTACTCCTACAAAAGAACGAGGAAGGGTTTGAACAACCAATAACATTCTTTAGCAAAATCCCCAGAGACGTAGAGTTGAAATACAACATATTGGAAAAGCAAGCATATGCAATGGTGAAAGCCCTAAAATATTTCAGGACCTACGTGCTACATTCTAAAGTAATTGCTTATGTACCTACTAGTTCCGTCAAAGATATATTGGTAACACCTGATAGCAACGGTAGGAGAGGCCGATGGCTTGCCAAGATCCAGGAATTTGATCTTGAGGTCAAAGCAACAAAACTTGTCAAAGGTCAAGGCCTAGCTAATCTATTAGTTGAATCAAATTTTAGAGCGCTTAGGATAAATCATCTGCAAGCTTACAAAGTTTTTCCAGACATAGACGAATTTGATGTCACTATACCCGCAATCGAGATCCAAGAAAAAATTTCTTCCTCTGCCCAGTATAATGACATAGTTTCATATATCTTGACTTTGTAATGCCTGAGTGATATGACTCCTTCCAAGGTAAGAACACTGAGGCTGGACGAAGTAAAATATTGTATTGTTGACAACCAACTATATTGGAAAGACCCATTGAGCTTTTTATTGAGATGCCTAACATAATCCGAAATAGAGAATGTCATAAATGGGTTTCATGAAGGGGTGTGTGGAGGACACCACGCCTAGAGGGAAATGACTTATAATATCATAAGAGATGGATACTATTAGCTAGAGTTATTTACATATGTGAATGCTAAAGTCAGAGCCTGCAATCCCTGCCAATTATTCTCAAGTAAGCAAAAGCTCCCCGCACTACCCTTGACACCAGTCAAGACATAAGCTCCATTTCAACAGTGGGGTATGGATTTTATTGGAGAAATTCATCCACATTCAAGCGCACAACATAAATGGATCTTGACCGCTACAGATTATTTCACTAAATGGGTTGAGGCCATTTCGACCAGAAACGCTACAGACTCTGTGGTGTTAAATTTCTTAGAGGAAAACATTTTATCTAGATTTGGCTGTCCTTGGAAAATAGTTACAGATAATGCCCAGGCATTCAAATCTATGACGATGGTTAGCTTTTGTCAAAACTAAAATATTGTACTTGGACATTCCACAAATTACTATCCTTATGGAAATGGATTAGCCGAATCATCAAATAAGAGCTTAATCACCATAATAAAAAAGGTACTTACCGAAAATAATAAATCCTGGCATGTTCATCTGAAATACGCTTTGTGGGCAAATTAGATAGGCACTAAGAAATTGATTGGAATGTCTCCTTTCCAAATGGTGTACGGGATTGACGTGGTACTACCTATAAACCTAGCTCTACTGGTAATGAAGCTATGGAAATATTCAAAGGAAGAACCTAATGATATCACCCGAAGAATCAACTAGTTAATAGAAGTGCAACATAATAGGGCTGAGGTGGATGGAAAACTCCACAAATAACAAGACAATAAGAAATCCCTATTTGATAAAAAGGCTAAAGATAGGGAGTTCCTTCCTGATGACCTCATTTTGAAATGGGACGCTAGGAAGGAGGATGTCGAAAAACATGGAAAATTCGATCACATATGGTGTGGACCTTTCAGGGTCATAGCTTCTGAAGGAAATAATTCATTCTTGTTGGAGAACCTCGATGGACGAATCCTTAACGCCCCCATCAATGGGCGTTACCTGAAGAACTTTATGCAATAAACATGTTTCCAAACTCTCACTGTATATATCGGTTTGATTTCCTTTTTTTGTTTCAAAATTTTCATTTCTTTGGTAAGTTTTCCACTTTCACTGTAAATACGACCAGGTTTGTTGATTGCACAAAAAACATAAATATAAAAAATAAGTAATGACTGCTATTTCTTTTTCGAGAAATTTCTGACATTTCTCGTGTTTATATTAATGCAGAATGCTTGTTGATAGTTGAGAGATAAGAAGGTATCAGAAACGCGTTTCAGAACATTGATATTCTCTCGAAACATGTGATAAATAAATGGTTTGCTTAGTTTAAAATATAAAGAAAATTTGAGGTATGAGCTTCTAATCCACTGAACCAAGTTAAAATTTTCAAAAAGATTTAGCTAAATATGAAGGAAGTCTCGTCCATATAAACATGGTCAGCTAATTAACAATGAGAGGAACATAAGAATTACAGGTTAATCCTAAAAATCTTCTTTGAGTTAAATACAACTAAAAACTGAAATAAAACTGAAATATAATTCATAATAAGAAAATAAGCAATAAAAAGACCCTAAAGAAGAGTTCCAAAATCGATAAACAAGCTTGCATGGGAAGGAACATGTTTGCAATAGAACATCTGAATCCTCGTTGTGTTTTCTCCCGCTCATCCTCGAATTGTATTGTGATTCTAGATACATTTTCCAAGGTCTTCATAAAATAAAAAGGGCTTCACCTTAACTCTGAAAACTCAGAAAAATGTCTTCAAAATAATGTTAGGTGAAAATTTATATGCCCCTCTCGATTTAACTGAAAGAAAGTATGTCTAAATTAATCCTGACTACTTTATCCTTTCTAGCAGATCCAAATCGATTAGTTTCTCTCAAGGAAAATCCCTGGAAAATACAAGCTTCCTGTGAGAACTTTCCTGTAGGAAAAGGTGTTTTGAAGGTCGGAAGAGGATTAGCCCAGAGTAATCAAAGTGAGTTAACAGACTGCTGTTGCTAAATTATAAATAGATATCATCCCTGGTATACTACATACAAATTGATTTCCCCCACTTCATGTTTTAAAAATATAAGGAAAATGGTGAAAGGAAAGTCATAAAATGATTGCCCCCATCTAGTCCAAAAAGAAAGATGATGAAAGGAAATTAATTAAATGATTGCCCTCATCTCAACATTTAAATGAAAAATAACTAATTGAAGTGGTGAAAGGAAATTCAATGAGGGAATTAGATAACTTTACCGGGGTACTGTTGACGGGCGAAACAGTCCATCTGTCAACTGGGAGAGTGGAACCGGTCCGGGGTTGTCTAAATAACCCAAGTCGTTTGGTATGGACCACCCTAACGAGTTTAACGGCTCCGTTGGCCGCTCTAAGGTCTCGTAAGGAAACCAAAGAGAAAGTGATCTGAGCTAAATAATCTAAACTAAGGAAACTAGAAACTAATAAAACAAACTAAAACAAACTAATCTAACTAAATAAAAGAAATCAAACTAAATTAGAGGAAACTAGAAACTAATAAAAACAAACTTAACTTAACTATACCAATCTAACTATAAACTACTAACTATTATATATTTACAAGATACTAACTATGATTATAATAACTCAAATCAACTGCCTAATTATCATCTATGTTATTCCCTATTCACAAATGTACACTATAGACAAACTACATATTTGATTAAAACCTGCAAAACTCATGTGATCGCTGCCCTAAGACAGCCAAGAATTTCTTTTTTATCTTTTATGTTTTATGAAAAGGAAAAAATTACTGAAATTAAACAATCTGATCTATCTTACTGATATTAAACAATGTAA
>ML781487.1:317588-334344 GCA_009831015.1 Picea engelmannii
TATATATATATCCCCAAGTTCCCCCAACAAAATTAATCTCAACAATTTTGATTTATCAAAAATGGTATCAAACATTTAAGGAAATACAACTGTTAAAATATATTTTATGGTAGATGTCACTTATTGAGAGGCTATATTGAGCAATTTCAAACTATGAAATTATATTATATATATAGAAGGTAATTGTATTCAAATAAATACAAATTAGAATAAATTTAAATTAAAAAATAGAGATACAAATATTCTATTATTAATTATTTTTAAGTTTTAAGTTTTTTCAAAAAATTATTTATTTCATCTATGTGTATTATTATGATTTTTCAATGCAACTTTTCTTTTCTTGGAAGATGTGTCATAAGTACCTTGAAAATAAAAATCATGCTCCATTTAGAATGCATAGATTTTGCAAAAACAATCCTCCACATCTCACAACAAGGAATGCGTAATGCGGAAAGACATGCGGGTGCGAGCATCAAAGGATGTTAGGAAAATAAACTAGATCAAAAAATTGTGAATGTTGAATGCAGGGATGTCGAATGAGGGGGGATTGAGACCATGAGTGGGTAAGCTTTGCAAGAGGTTTTCTCCACCTTTGCATTCCAAATCTATGAAATTTCCACACCTCTCCAGCCAATCATACACATGCAGGTCATGAAGGAAAGACACACTTTTCCTAAATATCTCAAGCAACATTTGTGTGAACCAAAAGGGAGGATATATTTTTTAGTTTTAATGTAATGTAGCTCTCTATGGTTGAAATAAATTTCAAATGACATGGGAATGCTCCAAATTTATTTGAAGAAACAACCCCATCAACCATATCTATCATTTGGCTAAGTACATGTTTCAGAGTCCCAAGTTCCCCAAACCAAATCAATCTGAATAGTTTTGATCAGTGCTTTAGCTCTGAAATGATCAAAACCGCTTTATATTAACTTGATCATAGATAATGACTTATTAACGCATAATTATTGATAACTTTTTTCTCTTTTATTATTTAAACTTTCTTTGAACTAAAATCTGAAATTTTATTACATAATTTAGAAGCTAAAATATGGAATTTTATTACATAATTTATAAAGATATGCATATCCTATACTCTTTAATCTTTAATCTATCATTTTTAAAAACAAAACTCATATTCTTAACCTCAAATCCACTCCTATAACTATAAGTACAAAATCTAATTCATGTTTATATTGCAATTACCAATATGAATATTGTAAAGGTTACACAAATCCACGTCATCATGATCAAATTCCAATTTGGGTGGCTTAACCTATAGGCTTTATTATATTCATAAATTTCCAATTTATTGAATTCGTCGAAGAGTCGATCTTCTTCAAAGTTGAATTGAAACAACAACCAAAAAAAACATTCATTAAGTGCTTTTTGTTTGTCTACTTAACAAAGATAATAAAATAATAAAATTTGGTCCAATTGTAAGAGTAAGCTAATGAATTGTTTTTAGTAAAAATGTTTATAAAAAATATCTATTAAAAAAGATTAATTGTGCATGGCCACATCATAAAGAATTACAATTCAATTTTTTTCATTGATTGTTACAGTCATGCTATCACACTATTAATGTCAGTCCTAATGAGGGCCTCTTCGAAATGATGCCACTGTCCACACATTTTAAAATTTAAATCTACTCACCAAAATTAGTTAAAACCGAAGAATTTAATTAAATTTCATTATAATTTATAAAAACTCTGGACAAAACCATGTGACGTAGCACACACCAAATCCCATCAAAATTTATGAACCCTACTAAAATTAATGAAGAATAAAAAGTGTGTATGTGTGTGTGTGCATGCACGTGCTCCAGTGCAAGGTAATCAACCTCAACCATTTTGATTTATTAAAGTTAATAAGAAATGATAGCACAAATTTAAAAAAAAATACAATTGTTAAAATATATTTTGTGGTGATTGTTACGTATTGAGAGGCTATATTGAGAAATTTGACACTATATATATATAGAGAGAGAGAGAGAGAGATACAATTATTCTTTTATTAGCTATTTTTAATTTTTAGGTTTATTTTTTAAATTTAATTATTTCATCTATGGGTAATATTAGGATTTTCCCATGCAACTCTCCTTGGAAGATGTGCCATAATTACCTTGAAAATAAAAATTGTGCTCTATGGGATGCATAGATTTTGCGAAAATAATCCAACAAGGAATGCATAATGCGGGAAGACATGCGGGTGCGACAGGACAAGCAGGTGCCAGGGGATGATTCAAGTGTTATTTCTTGGCATGGGAATCAAAGGGTGTTGGGAAAATCAACTAAGTCCAAAACTCATGAATGTGGAATGTGGGGATAAATAATGCAAGATGCGGGAGGATTGAGACCATGAGTGGGTAATATTTACAAGAAGTTTTCTCTGCCTTTGCATTACAATGCTTTTGCAAGATGCGAAAAGGCACAACATTGGTACATAATCCAATCTATTCCATTGATTGTTACAATCATGCTTTTTCAAGGAATTACTAGGCTCTCATAGTCTCAATAAAACAAGGCATCCCCAATGCGGGCCTCTTAGAAATGATGATACTATCCACACATTCTAAAATTCAAATCCACTCACCACAATTAATTAATACAAAAGAATTTAATTAAAATTCGTTGTAATTCATAAAAGCTTTGGATAAAACCATGTCAATTTATGAATCCTACTAAAATTAATGGAGAATCAAAAGATGATTATACACACACACACACAAATACACATTGATTTCCAAGCCCTAAGTTCTCCCAATGAAATCAACCTCAATGGTTTTGATTTATCAAGGTTAATGAGAAATGGTAGAAAATATTTTAAAAAATATGAGTGTTAAAATATATTTTATGGTGCTTTTCATGTAATCGGTCCATGGTTTTGGGTCTGTGGTATGCATGCATGCAGAGGTAGGATTTTAGTCTATCATTTCCATGTAGGATACATGGCGTGATGGAGACCTAGACTTATACCAACTCTCTCTTTTCAATGATCTGAATAGGCTTTCTTCGATTGACCGGATGATAGCAATAATGAAATATGATGCATTGGACTTTGACAAGGACCTTATTACTACGTATGATATCTTTGTATCAAATCTTGAGTTCATATCCAGCTAGAGGCTCATGAGGGCCCGTTACTTGGGGGAACCTTGTCCCTCGATCGAGCGAAGTGGTATGGAGGTTGGTAGGGTGACATTCCATGGCTCACAAAACACACACATGGAAAAGGAAAGGTTTTTCATGCCAATTCATACACCTGAATCCACACAAGAGTATATTTACTTCCCAACATCTTTTGTAGCATGAGAGGAGGATGGAAAGCATGATGGAGTTATTACAACTCTTAATGTTTCAAACTTTTCTCATTTCCTTGAACCTTATTCTTAGTCTCCATTACCACACATCCTTGATCAGGTCAGTGGTGAAGAAGTTTCTGGTAAGGAAATGATTAAGAGGGTTGAGGGGTCCTAGAGAAATAAAAAGTGTATACGGTCCAGAACGAAGAAAGTATCCATTGTTGTAGGAAAAGATGTATAGATTGGATACCTGTCAAGAGTCATGGGAAAATCCCTGGTAGGTTAGTTTTGTAGAAAGATGATAAAAACATACTCTCTAAAACAATGGTTGGAGTTTAATTGGTTGCTGACTCTTGGTTATACGTCTGTTTGCTACATTCTAGTTTGTGGATGGGTTTATTTTAGATTCTCCTTAGAAGAAGACGTAGACTCACCCCTAGGGTAGAAATGGAATTCGGGCCCTTCAGGGTTAGTGCTCCAAAAGTGGGCAGTATATTCTGATCTATTACAGGTCCCGGTGGCCATTCAATAGGTGTGGGAAATTCTTCCCAACCTACCATTTGTTTTCTAGACAAAGCCTTCAATAATAGCCATTTGGGAGGTTTTGTAGCTCGGAGCATTGCTGGGAGATGAAGGCTGATTGTTGATGGGCCTAGGTCCAAGTGGAAGTCAACCTTTGGGATGGACTTATTGGGGAACTCAAATTGGTATTTGGGGAAAACATATAGAAACAAAAAGTTGACTATTGGAGGCTTCCTTTCTGGTATTTTGTATGTCATGAAGTAGGTCACCTCCAAAACCAATGTAGTAAGGTATTCCCATAGGTTACCCAACAAGAAAAGGTTTGGGTTATGAAATCAAAGGCTTTTGTGGAGGTTGGTTTGCAAGGTCAGAGTTCAGCCCCAATGGATGTGAAAAAGGACCCCTCCTTAGAACCAAATGCTTCTCTAGAGGTCGATGCAAAGGGAGAACATGCTCCTCTTGTTTCGACTCATGTTAAGTTTTATCCCCTTCCTTTGAACCCATATTTTTCTCGTTTTCCTCCTTCGAAGCCAGTAGAAGTTAAGGATGTGACCCCACACTCTCCAAGGATGACACCACTAAATAAATCTACCTGGAAGTGAAACTCCCCAGCTTCACCCTCCTTGACTTGGTCCCTGATCCCCCCATTTCTCTATAGGAAATCAAACAATATTGTTGTAGTGGAGGTGAAAAAGTTTGACCCTCCCTCTTTTTTCAAAGGTGGAGTTTTATCCTCAAAAAAGAATTATTCCCTAAGGTCTCGGGTAAGACTTAAAGAAGAGTATTCACCGCATGGAGGTTTATCCCTTGACCCTCTTCAATCCAGTCCAGTAGGAAGGAAATATCACCTGTTGAAGGTTCAACAAAAAGTTGTGAAAGATATCAAGAAAGGAAAACAATCTATCATTATCAGGGCCTTTGGAGTAGGGAAATCCCTTAAAAGGGTCCCCCCTATGATAGTCCTCTCTTTCCACACAAGAGGGGTTGGGGGTGCCTATATAAATATATCCCTCAAATGGCTCATTTAGAGCCAGAAGTTGGATATTATCTTAATACAATAAACAATGGTGGATGGTTTACGAGCTAGAGATATTTTTGAACTGTGGCTAAAAGATTGGTCGTTTTGTTGATTGGATGCAGATGGGTGGTCAAGAGAATTGATTACAGGTTGGAGACCAACTTTTAAAGGACATTCCAAGTCTGCGCTTAACTCTGCCATCTCTATTCAATTGGAAGTAAAAACTTTGGGAATCATACTAATGGTGTTGAACATGTATGGGTCGTACGTAGATCGTGTCCCTTTTTGGGTAAGTCTATCAGTTTATAAGGCACTAGAAGACCATTTCACTCTCATTGGATGAGATTTAAATATCACCCTAACCACGAGATAGATATGGGGGATCAACACAAGGCCATAATCTCAAAGTGGATTCCTTATGTTGTTCTTTGAAAACCACAACTTAGTGGACATGGAACCATAAAATCTGGTACCAACATGGAAAAAATTCCGCATTGATGAGGCAAAAATCTCTAAAAGATTGGATCTATTCCTGGTGTCAGAAGCATTGATGGGAAGTTCATTTCTTATAAATTTCTAGGCATCTTATAGAGGTCTATTCGACCATCTCTGAGTTCTTTTTCAAATGTCCTTTTGGAGAGAGAATCCTCCCTCTCCTTTAAAACTCAATCACACATGGATCATAGAGGAAGATTTTAAGAAATTGTTCAAGGATATGTGGGTGCACCAATCATCCAGTTCCTCATACTATTTTATGAGCCAATTGGAGAACAAAATTGCTTGAATCAAAGAGTTCATGAAGTAGCAGTGCAAATATTTCAAGGAGAATACTTAAGCAACGTTGAAGGAGGCAGAGGCCAAGATCGAAAGACTATATTCAGAAAATGCCTCAGGCACCCTTTCAACAACTAAATTATGTCAATTGCATATCCTGGAATCCCTTGGGTAATCTATAATGGAGAAGGAAGAAACACCATGATTTCTAAAGGGCTGCCCCATATGGATTAAGGAGGGGGATAACAATACAATTTTTTTTCACCAGTTTGGTAATCATTGGAAAAATATGAACTCGATTTGGGAGATCAAGATTTCGAATGGTGCCCTAGTTTACGCGTTCAAGGATATGGTAGAGGAAGGAGTTCCTCATTCCCAAGCTCTCTTCAAGAAGAATAATGAGTGTCCGATTCAGGATTTTCTAGAAGTTATCTCCAAATTCCACACGTGTTGTCTGAAGATATGAACTAGGTGATGGAGGAAATGGTTACAGAGACAGAAGTCTTAACGACTCTAGCCTCCATGCAAAAAGGAAAGAGCCCTGGTCCATACAGCCTCACTGTATATTTTTTCATTGGATTCTATGACTTGATGAAATAATATCTGTTAAAGGTGGTTAGAGAGTCTTAGAGTATAGGGAAGGTGCTAGGATTTTTGAATTCCACCTTTCTTACCCTTATCCATAAAAGACAATATGGAGTATATGTCGACTACTATCGACCCATTGCGTGTTGTAATGTAATATACAAGCTAGTGGAAAATATTTTCCCTAATATTAAAACTGATTCTGAGTGAAGTAATTTCTGAAGAACAATTTGATGTTTTGCAATGAAGGAAAATCCACAACGCGGTGTCGATTGCACAAGAAGAATTACACTCGATCAAGCTATCAAAACAACCAACAATTATTTTTAAACTTGATCTATCTGAAGAATATGATCGAGTAAATTGGACCTTTATGTTAGGATATTTAGACACTTAGGAGTAATCTAAGATCAACTTGGTCTAATGTATTGTTATGTTAAAGTGTGTTTCTTTAGTATGCATTTGTAATCTGATGGTCACAATATGTTCCCGACATAAACTAATACAACAAATCATATTCTCGTCGATCTTAATGGCTACTTTGATCCATGGCTTAGCACCCGATTGATCCATGATATCTATTTAAAGATCATGGAGGGTCATTTGTTGATGGTTGATTGTTAGAAACTCTCTTGTAAACTATTTTTTTTTTGCATTAATAATTTGTCTCAAGTGGCCACCTTGGCTGGGATTGTGGATGTTTACCCATTGGGATTTTACCACATAAAAACATTAGTGTGTTGATCTCTGATTTGGTTGTGTGAGTGGTTACTGAAGGTGTTCTTTCTTTATTGGAATACCCTGTGTTGTCGAACATGGTATCAAAGTGCATTTGAAGACCCACTCCTATTGTAGATCAAGACCTTGAAGTCGTGTTGTGGTATCTATAGTTTATACTATTTTTGTATATTTTTGGGCCAAGATGACTATTCCATTTTGTTCGGAGCGCTCATTCCAATTAGAAACACTTTTTGTTTCACTCGAAAAGGTTTCCATTTTCCCAATATATGGCCATTTTAGTTAGATACAGAGGTATAAAGCCTGATTATGCCATTTAATTTTATTTTTTACAAAGATAATATTCAGTTTTATGTTTTTGTTTCCAAGTTGCTACTCTTTCTTGTCTATGTATGATCTTTTCCCTATGCTTTGTGTGATATTGAAAAATCAGAGACAGAGAAAAAAGTGTTTTCTTGTTCGTGTATGCTCTTTGTCGTGCGCTCTATGTGATATCGACGAATCAGAAACAAAGAGAAAACTTGCATTTTCCAGGTAAGATAACTGAGATCTAACCCTTGTTATTGTCGAGAAATGTTTTTTTTTTTTTTTTGTGTGTGAATGCATCAAAATAAGTTCTTTTTAGCATGCACTTCAAGACCGTCTTCCACAACAACAACAAGAACACCACCCATCCTCCTTAAGATTATAATGTGTTTTTCACTAGCTCACTTGGTTGAAAGTTGCTTTAATTAGTAAGAGGTCTTGAGTTCAAGTCTTTTTTTTGGTTACTTTTTGAAAAAGTTCATGCATTCATTGTAAAGTGAATTTCAATTAAATTATAAAATTGAATCACTATAAAGTAGCTTTAATATTTATTTTTTAGTTACTTTTTGCATGCAACTTTAATTTACAAAGTAACTTCATTGTAAAAGTGATTCTCACTTATTTTATAAAAGTTGGTCACTTCATAAGTAACTTATTTGTAAAAGTGAGCCTATAAGCATAGTTAGATAAGAAGGAGCATCACCACCTGGATCAATTTCTACTTGCCATGTGGCTCTTTGGTTATCATTTATGTCTTTTTTCAAAAAGGCACAACTTTCACATCGGAAGTTCATTTCACTGTCATTTTTTTTCAAAACAACCTATTTTTTTGAGTGCTTTCCATTCAAACCATCGATTTTAGTTTTTAACTCCATATTATTTGCATAACTTAATATGGATTCTCCCAATGATATTTTGCTTACCAATACCAACTACTTCTCATGGAAATCCTATATGGAGGATGTACTAAGAAGTAAAGGATTGTATCATATTGTCTTGAGAAAAGAACAAGAAATAGTTGATGATGACAAGAAATCCAAATGGGATAGTAAGATTGACTAAGCACGTGAACTAATTGGAATGTCGATCTCTCTTGATTTAATGTTTCACCTTCAAGGAATTGATGACATTGATGAAGCTTGGGAAAAGCTTCAAGCTGTGTTTGGTAAACACAATCTTGGTAGGGCATATTATGTCTTTGTATCTACCTTTTATGCCACCACATAAGATCTAGGGAGTGCTTATAAATAAAATTCTCTTGAGTCTTTTTGTGATTCTCTGATTTGAGAGCAATATAATTTTGTGCAAATTGGATTGATCAACACTACAGGTACATCCAACAAAGTATTAGTGGCCTAATAGAAAGATAAATCCAAAAATCCCAAGAGGCAACATCCTCACCACAACAATAAGAAAAACAAGGGTCCCAAATCCTCTCCATCGGCTTCTTCTCCTGATGGTGACAAAGGAGAAATATCCAAAAGTATGAAGACTGACAGACATTGCAACTTTTATGGGAAAGATGGTCACATGGAGTCTAAATGTTTTAAAAAGATGGAAGCCTTAGAAACACAATCAAGAAACACAACATCAATATTTATTCTTCTTCTAATGGACATGCACTTTCTGTTTATGGTTTCTACTTCATTGCAACTTCTCTTCTTCTTATCACGAGTGGCTTATTGATTCTAGAGCATTTTATAATATGGATAAGGATAAAACCATCTTTTCTTATCTTAATGAATGTAACACCAAACAAATATTTGTTGGTGATGATAGATCACTTGGTGTTGTAGGGTTTAAAACAATTTAAGTAGATAATGGTCATTTCAATGATGTATTATGTGTTCCAAGTGTTCAATGATGTATTATGTGTTCCCAGCTATGTCCATAATGACTCCAGCCTTCTCTATCTCCTTAAGAAATCTCTTTGTGGTCTTAAGCAAGCTCCTCAAGCTTGGTATGCCAAAATGTACAACTTTCTTCTTGACATCAACTTTTCTAGATGTCATTCTGACCTTAATGTATATACCAAGAAATTAGGATGCCATCTCATAATACTTGTTCCTTATGTTGATGACCTTATCCTCACTGGTAGTGATCCTAAACTTTTAACCCATGTGAAATATAGCCTTAAAAATAAATTTGAAATGTCAGACTTAGGCTATTTGCATTATTTCCTTGGCCTCCAAGTATTGAAAACCAAGGAAGGAATATTTATTTTCTAGTCTAAGTATGCTTGTGGTCTTCTTCGCTGCTTTCACATGGATGATTCTAAACTAGCCTCTTCTCGCTTCCAGTATGGAGTCAAACTTGTTCCCACTTGTACTTCTCCCAAAGTTGATGCCACCTTGTACCGTTAGTTAGTTGGTAGCCTCTTATATTTGATTCATACTTGTCTTGATATTTCTTTTGTTGTTTCTTTTTTTGCCCTGTATATGTAAACACCCCATGAAATCCATTGGAAATTAACTAAAAGGATACTTCAGTATGTATGGGGTATAGTTCATTTTTGGATACATTACAGTTCAAGGGGGTCTCCTTTGTTGGTTGGTTTCACTGATTCATATTGGGTTGGCAACCTTGATGATTGGAAGTTTACCACAGGTTATGTTTTCAACCTTGGTTATGGACCTGTCACTTGGGCTTGTAAGAAACAATAGGCTATTGTTTTTTTTGCCTTCAGCAGAAGCATAGTAACAAACAATGGTCGATGCAAGTGAATAAGCCTTATATCTCTAACAAATCCTTTCATAATTAGGATTCCAGTAGCAACATCCAACCACCCTCTAGTGTGACAGTCAAAGTGCCATTAATCTTTCCAAAGATCCATTTCAACATCAGTGCGACAAACACATCGAGCTACACATGCACCTCATCCAAAAGCTCATTCATGATCAAGTTATTGAAGTGCTCTTTTTCCTTATAGAAGATCAATTTGCAAACATTTTCACAAAGTCTCTTATAGAAGGAAAATTTTCCAAAGTTTGATCTAAGTTAGGAGTTCAAGAGGTTCTCATTAAGTGGGGATAGACTCTAATGCCTCCTTACTTATCCTGTTGTGTTGCCTTTGTAAATCCTTCAATCCTATCTGCAGTTTTTCTTAAGGGGGGATGTTAGGATATTTATACACTTAGTAGTTAGTTAATATCATCTTGGTTTAATGTGTCACTAGGTTAAAATGTGTTTCTTAGTGAGTTGTTTTAGTATGCATTAGTATGCATTTGTAATTTGATGGTCATGATATGTTCCCGAAATAGAATGATCTAACGACTCTTATTCTCCTCAATCTTAACAGATACATTGATTCATGGATTAACACCCGATTGGTCCATGATCTCTATTTAAAGAGAATGGAGGGTCATTTGCTTATGATCGATTGCGAGAAAATTTCTTGTAAACTATTTTTCTTTTGCATTAATAAATTACCTCAAGAAACCACTTTGGCTGGGGCCGTGGATGTTTTCCCATTGAGGTTTTACAATGTAAAAACATCGGTGTGTTGATCTCTGATATAGTTGTGTGAGTGGTTACTAAAGGTTTTCATCCTATGTTGGAATACCTTGTGTTTTCAAACACTTTCTATGATTAATATTGTTAAAAAATGGGTATGCATGTACCCATGGTTAATTGGATTATGAGTTGTGTAGAGTCTGTTTCCTTTGCAATGATAATTAAAAGTTCCTAGGTTTTTTCGGGCTTCTATGGGGCTCAAATAGGGGTTCCCTTTGTCCCCCTTCCTTTTTCGCACTATAGTTGATGCTCTTAGCAAGCTAATCCATGATTATAGATCAAAAGGAGAGCTTAGGGGAGTTAAGGTATCCGACCAAGAGTCCATCACTCACCTGCTCTTCGTGGATGACGTACTTTATTTCGCCTAGGGGACTCCACATGATTTCTCAATGTTAAAATGAGTTTTGGAATTATATTACAAAGCCACATGCATAGAAATCAACTATGATAAATATTGTCTCATACCTTGTAGATTGTAAGATTCCGCTCTTAGATGGTTAGACAATCTCCTCCCTTTTCTACAAAAGGAGTTGCATTCAAGTTTCAAATATTTAGGTTTCTTTTTCAAACCAAATGGCTATAAGTTTTCTAATTGGACTGTGGTTGTATAAAAAAGTTGAAGCACACATTTCTCTCTGGGTAAACCAACTTCTCTTGAGAGGGGGATGATTAGCATTGATCAAATCAGTATTAGAAAGCATCTCTGTGTTCTGGACGTCAATAGAGGCAATGCAAAAATGAATCCTTACACAAATAAAAATGACAAGCTCCCAATTATTATGGTCAATATTGAGGCTCTTAGGAGGTATTCCCCTTGTCAAATGGAGTCATGTGGCATTTCCAAAGAATCTAGGAGGGTGGGGATTAAAAACCGTTTATTTGTTTTCCATTTCATTGGAAATCAAAAGTTTGTGGATGCTCAGACATAAATTTTCCCTATGAGGCAAGGTTATGAAATATAAATTCTTATAGGATATGTCTATCGAGGACTGGTACTAGTAGCCTAGAAATTCCTCCAACGACTCTATTTTGTGGAAAGTGTTTGTAGCAACATTTCCCCTAGTGGGATTGTGAATTGTATGGAAGATATGTAATGGGAAAAAAGTTAAAATCGGATAGGATCCATGGATGGGAATTGAGGAGGAATACCATCTCTCTAATGATATTATTCAATCCCTCCATGAAGCTCGCATTTTCTCTCTTGAGAACACAAAATATCAAACCCCATAGGTTAGTGGTAGGCAGGGCTAGAATATAGGAGAGGAGCTAGGATTAGAGGGCCCATTAGTGATTGAGTGGCACTCCTAGATAGGAAATTTTGTCTCCAATTTGATCAAACTAAAGGAGGAGGAGGACGATGTTCTATACTTGGACAAAAACCGAGACATAGGGGAATGCACAAACAAATTGGGGTATTCATCCATTATGGAAGCTAGATTCTCTGGCAAAAATCAATGGTGGTGGAACATCCTTTGGAAACTGCATACACCTCGGAAATGCAAAGGCAAACTTCAGGGAGAAGAGGTGAAGCATGGGAGAAAATCACACATGCTGACAAAGCTTCAATAGTTGGAGAAAATGTGATTGCTCTTCAGCAAGAACAAGGTGATAATTTGTTGTTCCAGAGGGTGTTTCTTAAATCTGAACAAAAGGGGCAAAGGAACTAGAACAATGAAAGAAAGTTTTTAAAACAAAATGTAAAGTTAAAGGAAAATGTTGTAACCTTCTTATAGATGGAGGAAGTACAAAAAAATTATTATCCATTGAAGTCATGAAAAAACTGAAATTGACAGGGTTGAACCATCTGAACCCTTATTGTGTTTATTGATTGAACAAGGGACAATAGGTCACTGTGACTGAGCAATGTTTATTGAGTTTTCAAATAGGGAGTTTTCAGGAGCAGGTTTTATGTGACATGATTGAGATGGATGCATGCCACATATTATTGGGAATACCATGGTTATTTGATTGAAAAGTTCACCACTATGGTAAGGAAAACACATACGAGTTCAAGAAATATGGACACTGATATAAATTAACACCAATGTTGGAGGATACAATAATAACAACAAGAAATTGTGCTACTATAAACACAAGTAACAATAGAATCATGCTATGTTATGCTTAAGAATTTTTACAGGAAGAAAGAAAATCAACCTTCTATTTAGCAATGATTCTGAAAGAAGTGAAAAGTGTACAAATGTTGTACCTATAGAAATAAAGTTGTTTTTGGATGAATTTAAGGAGATTATTGCTAATAATATGCCAAAGGGATTGCCTCCAGTGAGAAGTATTTCTCATCAAATTTATTTAATGCCCAGATCAATTTTACCTAATAAAGCGAATTATAGGATGACTCCCGCAGAGATTGAATATGTGAATAGACAAGTGCAGGAGTTTCTTTATAGAGGATTGATTAGAGAAAGCTTAATTCCTTGTGCAGTACCAACAATGTTGACTCCAAAGAAAACAAGATCACTATGAAGTATTGGTTTCCGTTTTCCATAATGGATGACCTTTTGGATTGCCTGAGTGGTTCAAAATATTTTACAAAAATTGGTTTGAAGAGTGGTTACCACCAGATTTGAATCAGAGAAGGTGACGAATGGAAGACTACATTCAAGACGAAATATGGACTATTTGAATGGTTAGTGATGTCATTCGGACTAACCAATGCACCCAACATATTCATGAGATTGATGAACGAAGTCTTGAAACCATTTTTGGGTAAGTTTGTGGTTGTATATCTGGATGATATATTGATTTTTAGCAAGAGTAGAACAGATCATGTGAACATGTGAGGGTAGTACTACAATGCTTGAAGGGAGAGAAACTATTGATAAACCTGAAGAAGTGTACATTCATGCAGGGATAATTCGTGTACCTGGGTTTCGTAGTTTTAAAATAAGGACTTAAAATGGACCTCGAGAAAGTGAAGACTATTATCGAATGGAAAACAATAAGATGCACATTCGATGTGAGGAGCTTCCATGGATTGGCAGGCTTATACCGGAAATCCATTAGGAAATTTAACCAAATATGTGTGCCTCTTATTGAATGTATGAATAAAGGAGTGTTCCAGTGGACTATAGTAGTAGGGAATTCATTTGAAGAATTGAAGAAAAGGGTAACAATGCAACCAATATTAGGATTACCAGATTTTAATAAAGTGTTTCAGGTTGATTGTGATGCTAGTGGAACAACAATTGGAGCATTTCTAAGTCAAGAAGGCAGACCCATTGCATTTTTCAATGATAAGTTGAATGAGTCCAGAAAGAAGTACTCTGTTTATGATCATATATTTTATGCTATTGTGCAAGCTTTAAAGAAATGGTGACATTATCTACTGTCGAAGGATTTTGTCTTGTTCACAGATCACAAAGCCCTGTAGTACATTAAAAACCAAGGTAAGTTGAATCAAAATCATACTAAATGGGTAGAATTCTTGCAAAGTTATTCTTTTGTGCTGAAACATAGGCCTGGGAAGTCAAATAAGGTATCTGATGCATTAAGATAGAGCACAAAATTACTCAATACCATGTCGGTAGAAGCGGTGAGTTTGAATTGTCTAAGGACATTATATGAAGAAGATGCAAATTTATCATAAGCTTGGAAGGCATGTTGTTGGGTATGTGTTATATTCTTTGCATGTGTGTGTGTGTGGGCGCGTCAGATATGACAACTGCGTCTGGCGATCCCTCGCACTAGTGCTATATTTGTGCCGTGTGCGCTAGGCGCTTTCCTAGGGGGGCAGGTATGCCCCCCTGGTTACGCGCAGCGTTTGGGGCAGCGCCCCAAAATTTATTTTTGGGCGGTTTTTGCTATTTTTAGCGGATCTTGCTATTTTTAGAGATTTTGTAAATTAATCTTGGATTAAGGAATTAGGGTTTTGGTATCTATGAAATACCTAAAAACATTGTATATATTGTATGGTGAATGGTGAAATTCGATATAATGAATATAAGAAAGGTTTTCCCGGTTGAGGGTTTCCAGTATAAAATCTCTGTGTACTCTGTGTATGAGCCATTGATTAATTTTTGTCTTGCTTAAGAATCTATATGCATTGCTTTACCTCGTAGGTTTAAAACTTACATGTGGTGTCAGAGCTCATTTTTGGCTTCAGAGGGACACCTTTGTTGTTGAGGGTTAGGCTCGGTCTTGATAGATTAAGTTTATCTTGGGTCTGTGATAAACCTGGGTTTAGTGGGAGATTTTGTAGTGGATATTCGAGTATAGAAAGAGGAATGACGAGCTCATCTAGAATCGAGATAGAGAAGTTCAACGATAAAAGCTTTGAGCTATGGAAGCTCAAGATGGAGGACCTTCTTGTAGAAAAAGAACAATGGATCGCTGTGGATCTTGGTACACAACCTACTGGTACATCGTCTACTAGCACATAGGCTACTGGTGCAAAACCTACTAGTACACAAACTACTAGTACACTAGCTACTGGTATGTCGAAGGAAGATTGGGAGAATTTGGATAGAAGAGAAAGGAGTACTATTCGACTATGCTTGGAAGATTCAATGTTGTTGAATGTCTCAGGAGAATCTACAACCAAGGAACTATGGGATAAGTTGGGGAATTTGTATCAATCAAAGTCCCTGGTAAACAAGCTGTTTCTTTGAAAGAAGCTATATCATCTTAGGATGGAAGATGGAGATTCTGTGATAGAAAATCTAAATGCCTTTAATACTCTAGTAAGTCAACATGGCTCTGTTAATATTATGATTGCATAAGAAGATAAGTGTATTACTTTGTTATGTTCTTTTCCAGAATCTTGGGATAATCTGGTTGTAGCAATCGGTAGTACCACTCAATCTACATTGAAGTATGAGGATGTAGTTGCATCCTTGTTATCTGAAGAGATGAGGTGAAAAAGCATGGATGGTCACAACACATATGCTTTATTTGTAAGAGGGCGTACCCAAGATAGGAACCCTGGTAAGCCTTCGGGGTGGAGATCTAAATCTACAGGTAGATCTAAGTCTCCAGGAAAATCTTTTAGGAAATGTTGGAAGTGTGGTAAAACAAGGCATTATAAGAAAGATTGCAAGTCTAAGAAGGTTGAAAAACCAAAGGGATCTGATAGTACCTCTTCCACAGAGGCGAAAACCTCCACTGAAGAAGGAGGTGATGTTTACCTAGCATCTACAAGTACACATGCAGACCATGATGTATGGTTGATCGACTCAGGTGCGTCATACCATATGACTTCTCACAGGGAGTGGTTCTTTGAATATGAAAAATATGATGGTGGTGATGTATTCCTAGGAGATGACTCGACAACACAAATCTTGGGACGTGGAAGGGTTAAGTTGCTACTAAATGATGGAAGGATTAGAAATCTCCCTGGGGTTCTACACATTCCAAAACTAGCCAGGAGCCTAATATCTGTAAGCAAGTTGGGTGATGTAGGAGTGAAAACCGTATTTGAAAAGAACACTTGCAAGATGGTACGAGGAACAATGGTGTTGATGAGGGGAGTTCATTGTGGAAATCTATACAAGTTGTTGGGAAGAACTTATACTAATGGGTGTAACCGTTCTGTTGTCCTTGAGTAGAGAAATAAAGGAGACAAGACCAATACTGTCCTAGAAAACAAGACCATGTTGTGGCATCAAAGACTAGGGCATATTAGAGAAAAGGGCCTTTGAACACTACATGATAAAGGTATGGTTGAAGGTATGTCTAATTGCACTTTGGATTTTGATTTCTATGAACATTGCATATATGGTAAACATAATCGAGTAAGATTCCCATCTGGTTCTACAAGAGCAAAGGGGATCTTAGAGTTGATACACAATGATGTGTTTGGACCTGTTCCTGTTCCATACCTAGGTAAATCTATGTATTATGTTTCATTCATATATGATTTTTCAAGGAACACATGGATTTATTTTCTTAGAAAGAAATATGAGGTATTTGATAAATTTAAAGAGTTTAAGGCTCTGGTAGAAAATTAGACAGAGAAGAAAATAAAGGTATTGAGA
>ML781487.1:335531-360908 GCA_009831015.1 Picea engelmannii
TTGGTAATCACTTCATTTATGTAGTGTTGTATGTTGATGACATGTTGTTGGTAGGAAATAACATGGATGTTATCAAGGAGGTGAAATTGCAGCTATCCTCCAAATTTGACATGAAGGATCTTGGTGCTGCTAACTTCATTCCAGGAATGGATATTAAAAGAGATCGTGCAAATAGGAAACTCTGGTTGAATCAAAGAAAATATGTTGAGACGATATTGCAGAGGTTTAATATGTATGGAAGTAAACCCACCAAGGTTCCTATTCCTATAGGTGCAAAGTTATCTACAGATGAGTGTCCCAAGACATAGGAAGAAGAAGAGGACATGTCCCATGTTCCATATGCCAGTGCAGTTGGCAGTTTGATGTATGCAATGGTTTGTACTAGACTGGACATTGCACATGCAGTGGGATTTTTGAGTAGGTATATGTCAAAACCAGGGAAGGAGCATTGGACAATAGTAAAAAGGGTCTTCAGGTATCTTCGTGGCACCACCACTTATGGAATGTGCTACCAAGGAAGACTGAGATTGGATAGGGTGGTGGACATACATGGATTTGTTGATGCAGATTGGGCTATATTTCTGGATCGCAGAAGATCTACAAGTGGGTATGTGTTTAACCTATTTGGAGGAGCAATCAGTTGGATGAGCAAAAGACAAGTTGTAGTGGCACTCTCAACTACAGAAGCTGAATACATGGCAACCACTCATGCAAGCAAGGAAGAAATATGGTTACAAAGATTGTGTTCAGGTATTGGGTTGGTACCACAAGCAGTGACATTAGATTGTGACAGTTAGAGTGCAATATTCCTGGCAAAGAACCCAACTTATCATTCGAAGACAAAGCATATTGATGTTCAGTATCACTTTGTGAGAGACATGGTTGAGGAAAAGAAGGCGTTGCTGGAAAAGGTTGACACGTTGAAGAATGTTGCAGATTCATTGACAAAGTTTGTGAGCACATAAAAGTTCTCCTGGTGTAGAGTAGCAATGGGCATTGCTGCCCTGGATTGTTGACTATATAATCCCCTGGACCCTTGGATGCAAAGAAAACAACAAGTGGGAGAATGTTGGGTATGTGTTATATTCTTTGCATGTGTGTGTGTGGGAGCGTTAGATATGACAACTGCGTCTGACGATCCCTCACACTAGTATATATTGATATTTTTAGGGGATTTTGCTATTTTTAGTGATTTTTTAAATTAATCCTGGATTAAGGGATTAGGGTTTTGGTATCTACAGAATACCTAAAAACATTGCATATATTGTATGGTGAATGGTGAAATTCAATATAATGAATATAAGAAAGGTTTTCCTGGTTGAGGGTTTCTGGTATAAAATCTCTGTGTACTTTGTGTATGAGCCATTGATTAATTTATGTCTTGCTTAAGAATCTATATGCATTGCTTTACCTCAGAGGTTTAAAACTTACACATGTAAGGCGTTGATTTTTCAATAATATAGGCTCAAGAATGAAATTCATTCCAATTTTGTCATTTTACTTGAACCATAGACAATTGCATTTACACCATTAATAATTTGTTGTAGCAACCAAGATCACAAGAGGAAATACCATGCACAAGTACACAAGAAGTATCCCGGGAAACCCTTCTCGACAAGGGAAGAAAATGAAACCAATCCTTTGCTATATTCTTGAAGAGAAATACCTCCCACAACATAAACCTACCACACAAAAGGGTGGTCACAAAACATATAAGACTAGTGCCCAAGAGAGGTGCGTACTTCAGCCCCAGAACAAGTACTTGCTGAAATTTCCAAACTCACACTTGTGTTGTGTTTCCTCAATGGGGAAATTACCTTTATTTATATTAGTATGGACATATAAAAAGTAGTGTCTATTGGCACAACAATGCCAACCTCAATAACTCAAAATATAATTAATAATTACCATATTAATTATCTTTTACATTAATTATCTTTCACTTTATGGTGGGGCCGACCTGTACCCTTTACATCACAAATAGGTCTACAGGTAAGCCTGACTCTTAGACAATATAGCAAGGGATATCACACACCCACTAGTTCTCAACCACTAGGGGAACATATACCTGTGCTTAGCCACAGGGACGTCCAATTCAACAAATCTCTATCTCACCACGTCTCACAGGAGAATCATCTGGACACACACTCACTAGTGCTTAGCCACTAGGATCATGTCCACCTCTACTGATCAACAATGACGTCCTACTCAACAAATATCTATCTCACTACGTCTCACATGAGAATCATTTGGAGTACCACATAGTTTCATCTCCATCTCAGAGAGAACAACACACCCAACTCATGGGCTTCCTCACCCCACACAGGGGCACACACCATTCCATCTCCATATCAAAGAGGAACTACACACCCATCTCATGGGCACACCCAAATCATGGGATTCCTCACCCCACATAGGGGCACACAATGTTCCTTCTCCGTCTCAGAGAGAAACAACACACCCATCTCATGGGAACACCCAACTTATGGGCTCTCTCTCAGGCCAACTCACTCAGTCTTTGTCCTGGAGGATGTCTCACACAGCTGTAATCATCAACAATCCCTCTTAGCTAGGGAGGCATTCTCCACCAAGACAAGTATCTCACGAAAGTACTTGAACTTCATCTTGGATGTAATCATCAACACTCCGTCTCAGCTAGGGAGGTATTCTCCACCAAGCCAAGTCTCTCATGAAAGTACTTGAACTTCATCTTGGCAAGCGGTTTGGTGAAGAAGTCTGTAATCTGCTCATGGGTAGGAAGGTACTATACGTGTACTTCTTTCCTCTACACCATGTATATGGTATAATGATATTTTATCTCAAGGTGTTTCGATCTATCATTAAAAAAAAGGTTCTCAGAGAGATTCACACAACTTTGGTTATCACAATGAATAATGGTAGGATCCACCTCATGATCAAATAATTATGTCATAAGCTTGTGAAGCCACACTTCTTCATGGACTGCCACACTCAATGCTATATATGCTGCTTCTGTAGTACTTAAGGCCACAGAGCTCTGTTTCCTGCTGCACCGGGAAATCATGAGAGACCCCAAGGTAAAGCAACAACTAGATGTGCTCCTCCGGTCCACTGCATTCCCTGCCCAATATGAATCGACATATCCCTGCAAACTCAAGTCCACACTAGAGGTATATCTCATGACATATACAACTGCGCCTCGTAGATATCTGCATACATGCTTCACTGCTATCCAGTGAGTCTGTCTCGACTGACTCATGAACTAAATAAGTACATTCACTGCATAACATATATCAAGTCTGGTGTTAACCAGATACATCAGTGATCCAATCAGATGTGGATCAATCTCGCTCGAATCAACATCATTTATTTTCTTCAAATCCATCATCAACGACATAGGCATGGATTTTCACTTCTGTCATACCAAATATCTTCACTGTATATTTTCCTTGAATCAAGAAAATATCATTAGTCCTCTGCCATACTTATAGTCCCAAGAAGTAGTGCATCATACCAAGGTCCTTCATCTCAAAATCATAAGACAATGCATGCTTGCATCCAACAATAAGGCTTCCTGAATAAGTCACCAAAATCAGGCTCTCATTACCAACAATGTGATAATATAGGTTGGATCAATTTTTTTTTTTATTGAAACCCAAACTCATCAATAATCCTCTGGCTACAAATATCACTTTGTATTTCTTGACACTTCCATCAGCTGCATGTTTGATCTTATAGATCCACTTGGAAGGCACTACAAGCTTCCCTTTTGGTCTCGGGATGATATCCCATACATCATTCTTCAAGATAGAATGATATTATTCTGTCATGGCATCTTACCATACCTATTCACCTATTGCTTCTACATGACAATAAGGCTCATAATCAATGATGTGGCTCATGTCTAAAAGGTAGCTTTAAAATATCTTTAGTCTCTTGCTCTCTTGGGATGTACCTTGAGGGGATGTATGTCCCTCTGTTTCCTGCAGATTTTGTCGAGCCCATGCATGCATTTTATTCCCTACTGAAATATCTCTAGGAATATCAACTGGAGCAACTGGATCATCTGGAACAAATGGATCAACTGGAATAATGTATGTCTCCCTCTGAACTACTGAAGGAGGAGAAGGTATTGTCTCACTGTCAATTTCCATCTCAGATTATCTGGATCTTTAAAAGGATATCTTTTCTTCAAATATAATATTTCTTCTTATCTCAATCTGTCTCTGACTAGGGATGTAGATCCAATATGCTTTTGAAGATTTACTATACCCCACAAATCTACCCTTTCTCCCTGAAGGGTCTAGCTTGGATCTCTTCTCTTTGGGTACATGAAAAATATACTAGGCGCCCAAATATCCTGAATTGTCCAATATTAGGATTCACTCCGGTAAAGGATTCTTCGGGAGTTATGTTCTTCAAAATCTGGTGGGGACTCCTACTCCGAACATGTACTTTTGTCATGCATGCTTCTGCTCACATAATCATAGGAAGACTCTGATCATGCATCATTGCATTGGTTGCCTCAATGATGGTTCTGTTCTTCCTCCTTCTCAAATAGTTTTGACTCTCTCTAAGTCAAGTGACTCCCTCTGAAGTCAAGTGACTTTCTCTGAATTATGAATTATAACCATCTTTCTTTGTTGTTAACCTGCTCGGAACAAGAAAACAAACGAAAGGAAACAAAAAAAGAATATTTCCTAAAAGGAGAATAATGAGTACATCTATAGAATCAAAACAATTTAAGGATTGTTGTCACAACTACAACACCTACTTGTATTGTAGAAAACTTTAGAAATGTAGGTTAGAGACATGATAATTAAAACAATCAAACATGGAGTCTTCACTTCCAATGTGTTGTTCCTTTGAATGCGCTGAGATCCCTCTGGATCCATGACTTTAGCAAGGTTCCTTCCTCCTGCAAGTACCCTCATGACATTGATACAAATAATATATACAAGTGCATAAATGAGGGTGCTAATATGATTTCTCCATTGGAATCTGGATGATCTATGTCTGATGACATCTTCATGGAGATGGTAGCCATGGTGTCATGTTATTTTTAGATTCTTCACAAACCCTTGTCAACTGGGCTAGAAAACCTGACGGCTAGGCTAGGCTAGAAACCTTAGGTTTTGTTAGGCTTATGACTGCCAACAATAAGCCTTAAGAGAGTCACAAGAATATTGGTGAGCTGAAAATCTCCTTCAATGAGCTGCAAAAACCCTAAAACAAAAAATTTGCAAAAAATTTGCGGAACCCTAGAAACGCTAGGGCCAAAAATCCAAATTTCTCGAAATTTTTCTTTGAGAGTCTCTCGAGGTGCACTAAGGGAGGCTGTACACCCTTATCCAAATTTCAGCCCCAAAGTCCAAGTGTAAAGTGCTGAAAAGGCCAAACAAGAGAAGGTCGTATGGATTTTGCAGAAAGCCTAGAGGGTCGTACAAATTTGTAGAAAAGGATGACTTAGCTTTAAATGCTTGTGCAAGGGTTCTTCAAGACCTATGCTCCGATACCATGTTTATTTTTCAATAAGCTAGGCTCAATAATGAATTTCATTCCAATTTTAGCATTTTGCTTGAACCATAGACAATTGCAGTTACACCATTAATAATTTGTTGCAGCAACCAAGATCACAAGAAGAAATACCATGCACAAGTACAGAAGAAGTATCATGGGAAAACATTCTCAACAAGGGAAGAAAACCCAACCAATCCTTTGCTATATTATTCAAGAGAAATATATCCCACACCATAAACCTAAGACACAAAAGGGTGCTCACAAACCCTAGAAGACTAGCGCCCAAGAGAGGTGCACACTTCAGCCCAAGAACAAGTACTTGCTGAAATTTCCAAACTCACACTTGTGTTGTGTTTCTTCAATGTGGAAATTACCTTTATTTATATTAGCCTGGACATATCAAAAGTAGTTTATATTGGCACAAGAAGGCTGACCTCAATAACTCAAAATATAATTAATAATTACCATATTAATTATCTTTTACATTAATTATCTTTCACTTTATGGTGGGTCTGACTTGTACCCTTTACATCACAAATAGGATTACAGGTAAGTTTGAATCTTAGACAATATAGAAAGGGATATAACACATCCACTAGTGCTCAACCACTAGGGGCACGTCCACCTATGCTCAACCACATGGGCGTCCAACTCAACAGATCTCTATCTCACTGTGTCTCACAGGAGAATCATCTGAACACACACTCACTAGTGCTCAGCCACTAGGATCACGTCCACCTGTGCTCATCCACAATGACGTCCTACTCAACAAATATCTATCTCACTGTGTCTCATAGGAGAATCATCTGGAGTACCACATCGTTTCATCTCCTTCTCAAAGAGAACAACACACCCAACTCATGGGCTTCCTCACCCCACACAGGGGCACACACCGTTCCATCTCCGTCTCAGAGAGGAACTACACAACCATCTCATGGACACACTCAAATCATGGGATTCCTCACCCCACATAGGGTCACACAACGTTCCTTCTCCATATCAGAGAGGAACGACACACCCATATCATGGGCACACCTAACTCATGGGCTCTCTCTCAGGTTGACTCACTCAATCTGTGTCCTAGAGGATGTCTCATGCAACTGTAATCATCAACATAAGGATCCTTGGAGTTTAGATAGAACGCCGTATATGGACTACAATATCCAAGAAGGGTTTTTGTTTAAAAACCAACAATTATGCATTCCCAGAAGTTCCATACAGTTGAATCTTATTAAAGAATTTCACAATGGTGGTTTAGAAGGACATTTTGGGATTGATAAGACCACAACCTTGGTGAAGGAGAGATACTTTTGGCCCAGTATTAATAAATATGTCCAAAAGTTTTTTGAAGGTTGTAGGATCTTTCAACTAGACAAAGGAAAAATCCAAAACATGAGACTCTATACTCCATTGTCAATACCCAAAGGACCTTGAGAGGATATTAGTATGGATTTTGTCTTAGGATTTCCTATGACCTAGAGGAAGCATGATTTTGCAATGGTAGTTGTTGAAAGATTTTTGAAAATGGCACACTTCATAGCATGTAAAAAGACTAGTGATGCTAGTGATGTAGCTTCATTGTTTTTCAAGGAGATGGTTAGATTGCATGGACTTCCATAGAGTATTACTTCAAATTGTGATACCAAATTTCTTAGGTATTTTTGGAGGACACTCTGGAAAAATTTAGGCTCATATTTTTTTTATACATTTTGGCATATCATCCTCAAACAGATGGTCAGAATGAAGTAGTGAACACGAGTCTAGGAAATGTGTTGAGAAGTTTAAGTGGAGGAAATCTTAGTCAATGGGATTTGGCATTATCCCAAGCTGAATTCACATATAATGATTCGGTGAATAGATGTACATGAAAAATTCCATTTCAAATTTTTTATGGGCAGTCACAAAAAGGTGTGGTTTATTTGGTTGAATTTGCGTATTTGGAAGGCACGAAGAGTGCCGATGTGAATTATTTTGTGTAAAATATGCATGAATTACAAGAATAGGTAAAGAAGAAATTGTAGACCAACAATGAAAGTAATAAACAAAGAGCATATCAACATAGGAGACATAAGGTATTCCAAGAGGGGGATTTGGTCATGGCTCACTTGAGGAAGGAGTGATTTCCTCAAGGCACATATAATAAACTCAAGTACAAGAAGATAGGTCCATGCCGAATTATGAAAAAAATTACTGATAATGCTTATCGATTGGCGATTATGGAGAAGTTTGACATATCTCCTACATTTAATGTTGCTAAACTCAATGAGTTTCATGAAGGGGATAAAAGAGCAGATGAAGGTACCCTCAATGAATAGGAAAAACATCTACCAATTAAATGAAAGGAGAAGATTGAAGAAATTCTTGCCACAAGAATTGGTAAAAAGACTTGCCGGAAGGAGTACATGGAATATTTGATCAAGAGGAAGAATAGAGGGATAGAGGATGCATAATGGATGACTGAAGATTAGTTAGAACATGTGATGAAATCTTCACCTAAGCAATGATCTACACATGAGACAAAGCTCATGTTTTCCTTACCAGGGGTGTCTAATGCAAGGACATCCTTGGGCTCGGGCATTCCGCATCACCCAAAAATAATTATGTTCTGCAAATAGGCAATAAGTCGAATAAGAAATGTGTCAGTGGTCCATTTTGTATAGTCAGTTTGCTGTAAATTCAACCTACTGATTACTCCTGCAACTAATCTTCTGTATGTTGAAGCTCGTGCTGAAACTCGTGTTGAAACTTGTGCTGAAACACATGTTGAAACTCATGCTAAAACACATGTTGAAACTCCTGTAGAATATGGATTTCATTGAAAATTAAATTTCCTCCTATGAAAATGTTGTTATAATGCTTGTTGACTTTCCACACTGGAAGTGACACGTGTTGAGTCTCAACCATAGTTAGGTCTAGGGTTTGGCACAAAATAGGGAGACCATTAACATCAAGAAGAAGGCAAACAGTCTGAAGCCAAAGGCGGTTTGGGTAACAACTCATTCTTGGTGTGGAAGGTGAATTGATTTAGAGGCGAAGGGAAGAGTTTCAAAAAGAAATGGGACATGATTTGAAGGGGTTGGTGAACCACAAAGAAAGGGATCGTGGAATGTGGATTGGAGGGAAAGATTCCAGGTCGGGGCGAGCATGCAGGAAGGGTGAAAAAGAATCTTCACCCATATGCACAAACCACTAACCTCTGGACAATTTCATAGTGGTTTTTTAGCCACACGAGCAACCAATCATGACTGAATTTTATCCCAGACACGATATAATGTAAAAAAAATATGTTCTCTACACATAATCAATAAAAAAATGGTGTTGAAATTCATGGGCTTGCTAGTATTTTAGTCCTAGTTGATTTCTTTATTATTTGGCAAAGTATTTATGTTTTACTTTTCCGTTTTGTATTCTAAAGGTAGAGCACAACTCTGCAAATGAATATTTTTGTTATAGCCTATATCACTACATCACTAACTCTGCATTGAATGATCTAGATTACATTGAGAACAAAATGGAACACACACATAAACATAGAGAGTACAAAAATACAATGAAACCAACTTCCACTAATGAATAAAATAATAGAGTATTGTAGAACACAAAGTGGCTAGAATGGTGGTAGCTTATCTCTGAAGAGAAGGAGATGTCGACTATTCTCATTCAAAAAAATATATTACAAAGAGGATGAAATGGGCGTTTTATCAAGAAGCCTAAAAATCAAAGAGGAAAACCCCCTAAACATCAAAACCCTAATCCTATATGATGAAACACCAAAAATATTGCAGGCCTTGAGGTGGTTAGTTGACACATCAACTTCTTAGGGGCACAACTTTTGCATGCAATCTTCGTTTGGGGTGCACAATATCTTGTTGGAAAGAACTATTTGAGGATTACAAGTTTTGGATAGGGCCAAGATATGCAAAAGGCAATCCCTGGCCCTCCGAATGTCCAAAAAACATCGTTTAGGGCCTCAAAACAGCCTAGAAAGTTTGGGACTAGAAAAACTACCAAGATGATAGAGAACCATCGAGTCAATGGAAGAGGTGGGTGGCCATCGAAATCCATATGGATTCCCCCCTTAGGAAGAAATGGTCTCTATTGCATCAATTTCTCTCATCAAATGGGGAAACTTTTGTTGAACTCGGCTCCCGATGAGCCACTTGTCTTGGTGAAGAAGATGCCCTGCTTTGATGAACATATAGAGCTGCATGTTATATTAGTGGGTTCCTTTCATATATGTATCCACAATTTGATCAACTGTATGCTGCTCAAGGTATTCAGGGTTGAGTTTTGTAGGGTCCAAGTTCCTAGCTACCTATGAGGTGTCGAGTAGAGGCGGAAAATATGGGCGAAGGAGCTCCACATTAGACTGGATGCAGGCCAATGAATGGGGGAATAGTTAATTCAAAATCATTCTCAACTACAACCTTGGTGATGGTTTAAGGCCCATATTGAAGTGGGAGAATCTTGCGATGGGATCCTACAAGACACTCTCTCTGCAAATGTAACTAGAACTTATCACCAACTTGAAACTTGTGTGGAACCCAATGTTAGTTATGTTGTTGCTTGTACTTTTCATTGGCTATTTGCAAGATTTCATGGAATTGTTGGAAGATGTGTTGAATCTGTTCAACAAATCTGGCTACCTTGTCAGCCTCAATTTGAGCATGGGAAGATTCTTCTCATGTGAATGCAATGGGTAGAGCTACATCAATTGGGGCCAATGGATGGAACTCCAAGCACACATGAAAAGGGTTGTGGCCAATAGATCTATGAAGGTATGGATTGTAGATATGCTGAACATAATAAATACTTTCATTCCATGTGTAGGTATGTTTGGAGTTGTACATTCTTAGGATATGCATAATCATCCTGTTGACTACCTCTGTTTTTCCATTGGTTTGGGGGTGGAAGGAAGTTGATTTGGTGAGCTTGGTATCCATCAAAAACCACATACTGGATCATAATGTACTCAAGAAATTGCTATCATGATTTGAATGATAATTCGTGGTATCCTAAAATGAACCCAAACATGCTCGAAGAAGAACTTAGTAGTGAGCTTGATTGTGATACTCTTCTTACAAGGTGTCAAAATTTCCATCTTAGAGAATCAGTCAACAAAAACAAAGATATTTTCATTACCATGCTTGGTTGAAGGTAGGCCAGACATGCAATCCATGGAGATGGATTTCCAAGGCCTATCAGGAGTAGGCAGAGGGGTGAATAACCCCTATTTCTTAATGGCAGGTTTGGTGATGACATAGGAAGTGCATGACATGATATAATTGTTGATATCTTGTCGAAGCTTTGGCCAATAAAAATAATTTTGTAGTACTGCCACTATTTTTTCCACACCAAAGTGTCCTACAACCCAACTATAATGAGATTCCTAAATTAGCTTCACACGCTTGCTTGAAGGAACACATAGGTGGTCAAGATGGCATAACAGTCCATCCTAAAGATGAAAGTCTAGAATTGGTTTCCCTGCACTCAATGCCTGATAGGTAGCAGCGAAGTCAGAGTCACTATTCTATAGCCATGGCCACCTAAAGGTCTCATTCCCACATCAGTTAAGAACTGTGGTTAGTGCCACAACCATGGGTCGATTGAGGAAATTTGCAACACGGTTAGTGCTACCCTTATTGTACTTGTTGTTCAAGAGGAATTGCTACAGGTATGTGGACCACTTATGATAGAGGTCATTATATAACTTTCCTTATGTTTGCATGAATTATAGAGGCATATGATCAGTGTGGATGATCGTTTCCTTTCCCAGAATATAATGCTTCCATTTTTGACATGCATGCACGATGGAGTGCATCTCTTTGTCATAGGTCGAATATTTGCGAACAACATTAGATAGTGTTTGTTGGCATAGGGGCAGACCCAGGGTTCAATGCTACAACAATGCACCAACAAATCCCTAACTACCGACCCTTTCAGAAACACCTGCGAAGCAGATGAAGTTTCACTCGAGGTAGAGGCAGGGGTAGTTGCAAGATTCAAGTTTCTACAACCTTAGATGGGACACAGATCTGTGATTATATCATGTACAAAGCACTTATCATTGGTTAGTCATTAATGTTCAACTCTTATTATACTTCACAGATAACAGAGAGAATTGTAGTGTTCAAGGGTATTTCAACACTTATCCACAATAAAACATATTAGATCTAGTAGTTCAACACTAAGCATCCTCATACGTGTCAGATCCCACTATTGAAATACATCTAGGAAGCATAAATATTTAATAGATCTATCTAAATATATCAAGGCACTTAGCAGAAGAAGAAATAAACACATCCTGTTTTATATCAAGGCACTTACCTCTTTTATATGTGGTTCACCCCCACCCTGGGGCTATGTCCACCAACTCTTCTTCTTTATTAGTTTTTTCAATCGGTTACAACACAAAGCCACTCAAAACCATTACTTTGCACATGACAAAAGATCTGCACAACTCACTATATCCTTCTTCCTTTCACTTCAACACAAATCCTTCTACAACCTCTTACAACAACTTACACTTAGCTATGCAAGCCTCTTACAATTATGCATAGAGCATTTACAATCCACATCCGATCACACAGATCTAACTACTAGCACTAAGTCATCAACCATCCTTACATTTCCTATGTATCTATTTATACATTACAAAAGTGGGCCAAAGCGTGGGTAAACCCATGGGCCGACATCCCTTTCCCATTACATTAACCCAAAACCCTAAAAGGGGCCCAAAAGTGGATCGAGATCCTGTGATCTCTGCTTCACTTGGCGCTCCTTCTTCGACTAGCTGTCGAAGTCCCAAAATAGGTCAAAATGACTAAGGTTATCCCAAAACTTGGTCAAGGGACAATAGGCCCCCAACACTCACCTGTGACTCATCCCGAGTCACTCTGGTCTGTGCAATTCTGCTTCAAAAGCCTCAAGCTTGGCTCGAGCTGCTTTGACCTATTGTTTTGTTGTGGCCTCCTACTGGGTGAATTCTAGGATCACTGTGTCATTTACTGGTCCTTCTAGGCACTGTTCTGCAGTGATGATGACTTGCTCAAGCTCTTCTCCCTGGATTTCGATCTTGGAAAATAACATGCATGCCTTCTCTTGTACTAGTTGGATTCACTGAGTGACTTCCATCACTTTTCTCTAGATCATATGTATTTGTTGATGAGCTGTGCGTTGTTCATGAGATCTTTTCATTCTATCCACTACAGACAGGGCCTTCAGCTGCACCTGTAATGTATCTGCATGCTGCTTTGCTTCCTGAAGCTGTGACTCCAGCGCCTATAAATCTGGATTCTCTGTAAGGTTCTCATAAGTCTGGGTGCTCTGGTTACTGAGATACTTGCACTCCAAGACAAGATCTTTCAATCGGTCAACTGTACTACGAGTAGTTTCTTCTTGCTAGTCTCTTATCTCTTGAGGGGTCTCGGGCACATCGCGGAGTTCTAGATCGAAAATGCACTGCTGAAGCTTCTGTATAACTTCTTCAAGCTATGCCACCTGTTGTGGAATTCTCTCTTCATCCTGTACTTTGATAATAGTCACAGAGCAGAGTGCTCTGTTGACTAGTTCCTTGACTTCAAGCTGCTCTGAGAGCAACTGTTCCTTGGTTTGTTGTAGCTCTACTTTCTCTTTGTCCCACTGTACTTGAAGAGAAATTTTTTCTCGTTCGAAAACACTACGTTTCTCGACAAGTACTCCCTGTACCTGTTTCAAAGCCTGGATGGCTTGTGCTATGTCTTCTTGAGCTTGTCGAAGGTGAGCTTCGACCATATAAGAAATTCAGTGAAGTTGAGTTGGCTCATCTCATGGTTCTACTATCCCCGCTGTCAGAGGTGTAGTGGGGACCGCGCATATAGAATGGAGTGTCTACTGCACTCCTTGGAGTTCAATATCTATACGGTTATACATCTTCTTATGCTTCACCTCCTTCTTCTCTATTATCTCCTTTGAAGCATCATTTACCGCTGCAATGATGAAATCAAAGTCATCCAACATGAGGGTAGTTCACATCTTGGTTACAGGGGTTATAGGTTTCTTTCGAGAGGAAGATTTCAGAGGTGATACCTTCCTTTATTCGATGAGTCTTCTTTGTCCCTAGGTGGTGGTACTTCGCCTTTCTGTTGTTCAATTTCTGCGCCTTCTATCTCTTCACCATCACCTCCTTCATTTGGTGTGATAGAGGCAGTCCTTACATATGCACTGTCTACTTCATGAACCTCTTCAAGATTCTTCATTTTGCTTGGTCTCGGTGTATCCAGTACAGTCTCTGGGCTATCAATATCGAAAATCTCTATGGGGTTTGCTAGAATGAGAAGGTCTGCTGACCAATCCTTGGTGATCTCTTCGATATCTTCCTCGGTCAACTTGTAATAAGACTACAACTATTGCTTGTGTTCATCAGCTCACACTGTTATATAAATGAAGTGGAGATCCACGTTGAACTTCATTAAGGGTCTAAATATGTGGAGTGTGTTCAGGCTAATGCGAGGTGTAGACTGGATGGCGGTCTTCAACTAGTTGTAGTATATGTGGAAGACGACATTCGACTGCCATTGCTTGCTCATATCAGTTGAGTACCACAAGGTACTGAACCTTGCAGCCAAAGGTTGAAATGGCTCGGTCTCTGGGAAAGTGTCACCCTACGACATTTCCCATGCTATGAAGGCGATCAGTATGAGAAGCCAACTGAAATGGAACTCATACCCTTTGTCTTTCACTTCCCTGCAATCCAGTTCAAGCTGATTCACCAAGTACTTCGCCCAATTCATTTGAAGTCCTTCTACGCATTTCCCTGTGAGATCAAATACGAATCCAGTCACTTGGGTGGGATGGTTCTTGCGAACTAGCTTTCCTATGATCAAATGACATGCAAGGCACACTGCACCACTCTACATAGAGGCTACCTTGTAACCTCGCATTCCATTCTTGACATCACCATAGATTTCTTTGATCTTCACTGCTGGCGCTCTATCTGTGGTATTTCCAGAATAAAACTTGTGTGGGTCAAGGCCTTGCATGCTGAGTCCTATGATCCGATTGATCAAGGTCAGATCCACTGTGACATGGTGGTTCAACCACAAGTAGCCTCCGTGATAGCAAGATAGAAGCAACTTTACCCATGCATTCACCTCCTGTTGCCTGCCAAAGTGCGAAATCTTCATGACATTCAACAATGTTGACTGCGCGAGGTTCTGGGTCCAAGACTACGGGATGATCTTTGAGTTATTTCCATTCATCTTCGTTAGATACTTGTGCGGGGCGAGCATACTATAGAATTTCCTGTCGTCGAGGTTAAAGTCACTAAACTTCAACATTGCGAGCTTGTCCTGATCGACACGAACTGCGCGCACCCCTTTCGACAGGTATGTAGTGACCATATCATACTCGAATTCTTGGGGAACACTATCACTGTTGATTTCACCATGCAGAGGGGGTAGGTAAGCGGGAAAAATGCTTGGAATCAGTTTAGCGTTCACAAGATCATCCTTATGCTTCATTCACTTCTCATTGACCTTTCGTGATGGTACGACTCGAGCAGTGGATGGGGAAGCTTCTACTCCTCTTCTCAATGATGCTTAGAATCTGGTGGACATTCCTCTTTCCGACATGACTCTCTCAATCATTAAATCAAGGAGGACCTCTGTGACGGATTCTTCAACTGCGGTGAGCTCGTCGGACATACGCACTCGGGAAAAATAATCGGGGTCACAATGATCTCAGATACTACACTAGGATGAACAATCAGATCACAATGACCACTGTATACAATCACTAGTTCTGCGAGCTTCAAATTATCAGTTGGAAAAAGTGTTCTTCGGGCATTGCACAATGAGCTAAATAAGAAATTCGACAACGGTCTGCTTGCAATGGGTATGAAGCTTCCATTAACGTTGATTTGTCCGTTATGGTGAGGTCCAACGGTCTGGTGGTGATCGTTTAATGATTTTTTGTCTGTTTGGGGCAGAAGTCAAATGGGTATATCGGTCCAACGACTATATTTCTTCACCATGGAGAAGTGCCATAGGTCATTGTTCTAATATCTAGACGAATCTCCCATTCTGCGAGTTTTCTTCCTACGATGTTCCATCTGGAATCTCCTGTAACTTTTCAATCTTCACCCTCTTCTTACTTAAATTTGTAGCCTTCTTCCCAGTAATCTTCAACTCAGTTTGTCTTTTTCCGTTCTGATTCCTATCTTCTTTTATTATAGTCACTGCGTGTTGTTGAGATTCTCTCCACGATAATAATTCTTCTTTCTCTAGGACAAGTGCTTCAATAGTTTGCGAGCCTTCTGACATTCTTTCAACTTTGACATTGGGGTATCTAGTGTCAAGGAGCTTCGATCTATTCTTCTGTTCTTCAATCAACTGCGCAATCTTCTTGGTCATAAAATATTTTGATTCTTGTTTCTTCTGTCCCAAAACTTCTACTTCTTCCTTCTGTATAACTTGATCTTTGTCAATCCAAGGTTTTCTAAGTAACATAGTAAACGGGGCACTGTCCTCAATAAATTTAATAATCTCAAAATATTCTTCAGTCAAAGTTCCATTAGCATTCGTAGATATCTGAGTGAGCCTTCCACATAGGTTTACCAATTTTCCTCTGAAGAGTCATATTCCTCCTAGTGAAGGGATCATGGAAGACTTCCCTATAGCTTCCCACGTTCTCTCTGTCATGATATTCATCTGTGTTTCCTCATCTAGAACATAATCAATGTCGAAGTCCCCTATCCTTACTTCGATGCATTCTTTTTATTTAAATATCTCTGATAATCTGATATGTCGGTGTTCATTCAGGGTTTCTTTCATCCATATTAATACTTTCTTTGATTCTTTCTGAGGTTCTGCTATATCTAGATCTGCCTTAGGGTTCAAATTCATTCCTTTGAGCCTAGCAATCATTCTGGGGAGAATCCAATACTTCATGATCTAGATCTTTTCCACAAAGACAACTAGGCCCCACCAGATAATTCCTTAGCTAGATGCCCCAGTTTTCCGCAACTGTAGCAAAGGGTTAATCCTCTCTTTATTGTAACTGATCCCCAACCTCTTATGTACTTTGCACCAGGATCATAGGGGCCAATATGCAACAAATTATTTCTAGGATCTTGCATCCATTTGTTATTCCAAACATTCTTTCTATGCATAGGTATAACATATCTATCATTATACTTATCGGATCTATTCATATCAACCTTTCTTTCATCTATTAAATCCCTAGGTTTTAAGCTAGGACAAAATCTATCAAAAATACCTAGATCCATACTTTAGAAACAAAAATTTCCACTTATCTTACTTCTACAGAGCACAAAGCTTTAAGATATAGAACTTTCTTACTTTTATCAGAGCACATAGCTTACAAATCTTACCTCTTTTAATTAGAAAATTCCACTTTTACCTTTCTTAGATTACAAAGCGTTCAGATCTTACTTCTTTTCTTCAGTATCAACCTCTTTTCTTGCAGATCTGAACTCTTGTCTTTAGATCTGACCTTTCTTTCTTGGCACAAAGCTTCACAGGTCAAGTAGAACACTGCACACTAGGGAAATAGATCTACGCACAAAGCTTTCTTTTCACAAAGCTTCTTCTTCTCTAGTTCCCAACAATCACAGTTTCAGGTCCTGTCAACAGAACCATTTGTTGGCACAATGACAGACCCGGGGTTCAACGCTACAAAAATGCACCAACAAAGCCCTAACTACCAGCCCTTTTGGAAACACCTGCAAAGTAGATGAAGTCTCACCCGAGGTAGAGGCAGGGGTGGTTTCAAGACTCATGTGTGTGAAACCTTAGCTGGGACACAGATCTGTGAATATATCATGTACAAAGCACTTAACATTGGTCAATCATTAATGTTAAACTCTTATTATACTTCGCAGACATCACAGAGCATCACAATGTTCAGGGGCATTTCAACACTTAGCCATAGTAAAATAGATCATATCTAGTAGTTCAACACGAAGCATCCTCATACGTGTCAGATCCCACTATTGACATACATCTAGGAAGCACAAAGCATTAATAGATCTATCTAAATATATCAAGGCACTTAGTAGAAGGAGAAATAAGCACATCAAGCTGAAGCACAAAGCATCACACACAGATTTACGTGGTTCACCCCCACCCTGGTGCTACGTCCACCAACTCTTCTTCTTTATTAGTGTCTTCAATCGGTTACAACACAAAGCCACTCAAAACCATTACTTCGCACATGAGAGAAGATCCGTGCAACTCGCTAGATCCTTCTTCCTTCCACTTGAGCACAAATCCTTCTACAATCTCTTACAACAACTTGCACTTAGCTCTACAAGCCTCTTACAATCATGCACAGAGCATTTACAATCCACATTCGATCACACAGATTTAACTACTATCACTAAGCCATCGACCATCCTTACATTTCCTAAGTATCTATTTATACATTACAAAAGTGGGCCTAAGCATGGGTAAACCCACGGGCTGACATCCCTTTCCCATTACATTAACCCAAAACCCTAAAAGGGGCCCAAAAGTGGACCGAGATCCCATGATCTCTACTTATCTTGGTGCTCCTTCTTTGACTAACTGTCGATGTCCCAAAATAGGTCAAAATGACCAAGGTTATCCCAAAACTTGGTCAAGGGCCAATAATGTTTTATTGTGATAGGCCAGTAGATGTATTTTTTGAGTGAGGGCTAGACCGATAACATAGTCATAGGCATCTATCTCAATCTCAAATGGTTGTTGTAGGTCTGGAAATGTGAAGACTAGTGCAGGGCAGAGATAATGTTTCATATCCTTGAATGCTTTTTGTTGTGATTTTCACTAGAAAAACTTCTCTTTAGCTCCACCCTTGGTCACTTGACTTAAGGGCCAAGTGATATGTGATAATCCTAACACAAACCCATGATAGAAGTTGGCAAGGCCCAAGAAGCTGTAGAGCTCTTTCATAGTCTTTAGGGCTGGCCGATCACAAATGAATTGAATATTGGCCAGGTCCACATGCACCCCATGTTCATCCATGATGTATCCAAAGTATTGAATTCACTACATTTCGAATGATCATTTCTCCAGATTGGCGTATATCTTGTGTTGCCATAGGGTGCTCAAGACCCGCTATATGTTCTCTAGATGTTCTACCCAGGTTTTGTTGGATTTTCCTTATTTACATAGCATTAGTGTTACTAGTGTTCTTTTAATTCATTACTGTTAACATATATATCATGTACTGAGCAGTATCAACATAAACAAGAGACATAAAAGAACAAAAGAGATTTATCCTTGGAAAACCCCAAATGGGGGAAAAAACCAACAACCTTTCTTAGACAGATTCTGTTCACAAAGAAAGTCCAATCATATAAACCCTAGCACAAGTGCTAGCTTAACCAAAAATACCACCCTAGCTGCAACAACATCACCATACAAAGGTAGCATATCTCCTTAAGGAGTAGATCACAAGAGAGAGATACCAAAAGACTGAGCAAGAATAAACTATGGAACTGCAGCTACTACATCACCTCCTCCAAATTTGCGTCTTGCTTCTGTGTAGCTGGGAGATAGTGAGTAAGTGAACAAATGATCTAAGAAGTCTTCTACTTATAGTCTTTCTGGCCACTGGACTAGGACGACTTATTCTCTGAACAAGTATCTTTTCATTATTACTTTATTCTTCTGAGCCGACTTCTCTTCTAGGGTATTTCAATATCTGTTCAATGGATCTCTTGCTTCCAAAATATTCTCTTCATTTAAGAAAGGTCATCTAGGAGGGAAAGATCCTCCCATAGCTACCAAAACATCAACACTCCCTCCTAGCTAGGGATACATCTTTCACGATGTCTTCATCTGGTAGTCCACTGACTACTCTGCAATCTGCTAGCATGCACATGTCTTCTATAATTCCTTCGGTAGATCGAATCATCAGGCATAGTTTCCATGATCAAGCAATAACACACATAACTACATCAAGCGATCTGGTAATCTCTATGATAATCAACTAGTATCACACATCTACTATAATGTCATCCAATAGATCACAACTACTTCCAAGTAGTACAAAACTACTTTCCAATGACACATAGTCACTGCTAAAGGAACACATCCACTGTAGTAGCACACAACTACTATCCGAAGTCACACAACCTCCACTAGTGGAACACATCCATTGAAGTAGCACACAACTACTGTTTGAAGTCACACAACCTCTGCTAATGGAACACATCCACTGTAGTAGCACACAACTACTGATTAGAGACACACAGTCTCTGCCAGTGGTACACAACCACCGAAGTAGCACACAACTAATTTTCGGAGTCACACAGTCTCCGCCAGTGGTACAAAACCACCGAGGTATCACATAACTATTGTCCAGGGTCATAGAACCTCCGCTATAGTCTTACGACTATGTGTGTGATGTTTCTTCTCTCAGTAGGTCCAACAATGCATTACCCCCTTAGTCACCTCACATGAGTGATCCAGGGAACCCTTAGCTAGAGGGGTTAGTCAGCATGAGAAGAAACATCACACCTCCCTCTCAACGAGGGTGGACATTCGACACCACTCCAAGCTTTTCCTTAAAGTACTCATACTTCACTCTTGACAAGGGCTTGGTGAGAATGTCCACTATTTGCTCATCCATGGACATGTACTTGAGCTCTACATCTCTTCTCTCCACCATATCCCAGATGTAGTGATATTTTATCTCTATATGCTTATACTTGTCATGGAATACCGAGTTATCGGTAAGCTTCACACAACTTTGATTGTCAAAATGTATCAAATTTGGCTCCAATTCTAGACCAATTATCCCAGCTAGCAACTTTCAGAGCCACACTGCTTCACGACTTTCCACGCTTGCTACGATATACTATTATTCTGATGTACTGAGGGTCACTGATGTATACTTCTTTCTCAACTATGAGATCATTCTTGATCCCAGAATAAAACAACATCGAGAAGTACTCTTTCGATCCACTGCACTCCCTGCCCAGTCAAACTCTGTATATCCCTGCAGATTCAAATCTCCACTCGAGACATATCTCAATCCATATCCAAACGTACCATGAAGGTACCTCAACATATTCTTTGCTTCCATCTGATGTACCTATCTAGGTTCAACTATGTGTTGACTGAAGGTATTCATTGCAAAGCATATGTCTCGCCCGGTGTTAAACAAGTACATCAAAGATCCAATCAACTATCTGTACATCGTGGTATCCACAAAATATGAATATTTGTCACTTAATAGCTTCATATTTATCGTCATGGGTGTGGTCATGGACTTGTAGTCCATCATCCTGAATCTCTATAGAATCTCAACAGTATATTTTCCTTGGAAAGGAAAATATCATCTGATCTCTTCCACACTTCTAATCCCAAGAAGTAATGCGTTAGCCATAGATCCTTCATATCAAACTTTTAAGCGAGCTCCCTCTTGCACCCAATTATGAGATTCTCATCTCCTGTCAGAAATAGGTCATCCACATGTAGGATCAATGGGAAACCATCAAATAACTATCTGATCTAGCATATCATGCCCTGGGTGCCTGCTTAGGCTTGTACAAAGCCTTCTTCAATTTGAAGACATGAGACTCCTTCTCATGTATCTTGTGGTTTCTCTATGTACACTTCTTCTGGCTACCATAGAAAGTGTCTCATCATAATATTCTTCCTCTTACTGGGAGAATTCTTAGGCCACAAATAAATATTTGTACATCTCTATGCTGCCATCTGCAACATGCTTGATCTTGTAGATCAACTTGGAAGTCACTACTGACTTCTCTTATGGTCTTGGAACCACCTCTCAAACATCATTCTTCATGATGGACTGACACTCCATCATGGCATCATTCCAACTTCTCAACAACTTCTTCAATGGGTGAAGGCTTTGAGTCAATGATGCTTCTCATCAACACCACATAGCTGGAAAACATGTGTGGTTTCTGGAACTGAGACACAATCTATATCCCATTCCTTCTGACTGGATGCCTCCTTTGTCACTGCAACAAGTTCTATCGAGACAAGGGAATCCTCCTATGAGATCTCATATCTCCTAGAAGCCTATGAATATTCGATCTAGCCTCCTCAACTCATGGAATTTGTCTGTCAGTCTTGGCTCTCCTATATGAGACTAAGAAGGAATACTTTCTGAATGAAAGTCTCTAAGCCACTGAATCTCTTTGAGTTTAGGCTCACTCTGAATTTTCATGCTCCCTATGAAGCTTGACTCCCTCTAAGTCTATACGATCCCGGAGCCACCTTCTTTCGTTTCATTTGTTGACTTATAATGAAGTCTAATCTCCTATGGACCATGTTGGGAGGTTGATCCTCCCTACTGGATCCTAAGGGTTGACTCCCTCTGAAATCTATATCCTTCTAAGTTGGTACTTGGAGGGTCCACCTCCCTCACCACTGGAGGAGTCATCTTCTTCTCTTCATAGTATGTCTTATTAATGCCATGTATCTGTATGAGGATATGCTTGTTTAATGCATCATTTCTAGGTAGGCCCTTTTGGCACTACTGACTCTTCCTGATGATCTGAAGAGTGGTCAAATTAACTATATGGTCATATTTGGAGCCTTCTACTCCTTATAGTCAATCTCCATAAGAAATACGCTTCTTCATTTTCTACTTCACATGGGTTTGTATGTTTGTGTACACAGTTATATGTCTTGGCTAGAGACTGTCTAAATAGTTTCCTCCTGCAACCATCATCATAGCTCCTTCTCAGAGCTATCACCTGTGACCTACCTAGAACAAGAGATAAGAACAACATTTCCATGGTAACCTCCATGGAATGGTTAGTAATAAATAACATCTCCTAGAGGAGAATAATTTCATCTTCCAGACAAGTATATCATTAACAATGAGAATTTTCTTAATAGTAATCGTACTGATAGTATTCAGGTGTACCTAAACATTTGACAACAATAGAAAATAATAAGGTTGTAAAGATTGCTATCCTTTGTACAATACTTTATTAAGCAACGACAATATAAAATATCAAACCTCATATGCAAACCTAGAGTCTGGTGTTGTTGTCCTACTTGATTTTCCTTCTATCGTTCATATGAAAATACCATTGTCTAAAATACAAATTATTCATCCTTTTATGACTTTGAGTGCTCTTCTACTTCTACTATATGTGCATGGTATTTCTTCTTCTCCTTTTCTTTCTCATGTTTGTGAGGACATTGTGAGACATAATGTCCCATCTTCCTGCAATTGAAGCATTGAAACTTTGAAACATCCCTCTTACGATGTGGCTTCTTAGACCTCCTTGGATTGCCTTATTCTCTTTTCTTTATCTTCTTCACTTGTTCTACAAGTTCTTGGTTTTCCTCATCATCTACATTTTGTTTCATGGACATCAATCTAGATTCCTCCTGAGAGAAATCTGCCCATAACTTGTCAAACTTGGGTAACTTCCTTATTGCACAAATTACTTGGAAAAATGGGTCCCAAGAGGGAGGGAAACCATATAGCAAAGTGGTTACTAGTTCAACATCTTCTAATGAATCTCTGATGTCTGCTAACTAGTATTTGATCCATGAGGTCCTTGTAAATAAGTTGGTTATTGTCTCTGAATTTTTCATAGTCACATTTCTGAGTTGACGCCGTAGGGTAAGCTTACGATTGGTGTTCTTTCTTTCATAGAGTTTGGTTAGGGAATCAAACATTTCCTTTTCATTCTTTAGTTATGATACATTGGGTATCAGGTGATCTTCGATTGAGTCTGTCAATATCCTCTTGGCCTTGACCTCATTTTTCTTGAACTTTGCCTTTGCTTCTTCGTCTTCGGGTTCTGGAATCATCTTCTTGACGTGATCCAATAATTCATTCTCTTCTAGAATGAGTTGTATTTTATGATTCCAGGATACAAATTTATCTGCTTCGTCCAATCTATCCTCAACTCTCATACTGGTTGACATTTTCATCGGTAGAAACCCTAACATTGAAAAACCTCGATTTTTCAAAATTCACCAAACTACACACTGAGGGTTTCAGGGGGTGCACTGCTCTGAGAAGTAATTATTACCAACTTCCTTGGGATAGTGCTCAAAGATCTTGAAAAAGTATTGCAGTTGCAAGGTGTTACTGTAGCGATCTTCCTTCTAGTGTTCAAACTATTATGAAGGTAACCAACTATGATACCATGTTGGATTTTCCTTATTTACATAGAAATAGTGTTACTAGTGTTCTTTTAATTCGTTACTATTAACATATATATCATGTATTGAACAATAGAAACATAAACAAGAGATAAAAAATAACCCAAGAGTTTTATCCTGGGAAAACCTCAAATGGGGGAAAAAACCCTGCAACCTTTCTTTGATAGATTCTGTTCACAAAGAAAGTCCAATCAGATAAACCCTAGCACAAGTGATAACTTAACCATAAATACCACCCTAGTTGCAACAACAACACCATACAAAGGTAGGGCACCTCCTCAAGGAGTAGAGCACAAGAGAGAGATACCAAAAGACTGAGTAAGAACTAACTATGCAACTGCAGCTACCACATCACATCCTCCAAACTTGCGCCTTGCTTCTGTGTAGTTGAGAGAGAGTGAGTAAGTGAAAAAATGAGCCAAGATGTCTTTTATTTATAGTCTTTTTGGCCACTAGACTGGGCCAACTTCTTCTCTGGACATGTGTCTTTTCATTATTACTCTATTCTTCTAGGCTGACTTCTCTTCTAGGGTATTTCAATATTTTTTCAATGGATCTATTGCTTCCATAATATTCTCCACATCTAAGAAAGGTCATCTAGGAGGGAAAGATGCTCCCGCAACTACCAAAACATCAACAAGTTTGACTAAATATGAGGATGCCATCCAAGTATATGACCACAAAACAATTTATGAATGGCACAAGATATCATCCATCATCCTCATGAATGTCGCTGGAGCATTAGTAAATCCAAAAGGCATGACGAACCATTCAAAAAGGCCTTCTTTAGATTTGAAGGTTGTTTTCCATACATCGGTTTGTTCTATCTGAACCTAGTGGTAGATTTTCTTTAAATCAATCTTACTAAAGAAATTGGAACACTTAATTTTATCAAGAATATTGTCAATCTCAGGGATCATGTATCAGTTCTTGACAATAATCTTGTTCAAGGACCTATAATCAATACAAAGTTGCCATGTCCCATCCTTTTTCTGTATAAGCACAATTGGGCTCCCACAAGGCAAGGATATTGGTCAAATGTGGCCCTTGCGGATAATCTTTTGAATTTGACACTTTATTTCCTTATTCTCTAGAAGGGAGCGCTTGCATATTGGACCATTGGGTAAGGGTGCACCATGTGTCAAGTCAATGGAATGTTTGACCTAATAGTGTAGAGGCTGTTGATTAAGGTTGGTTGTCATTGATGTCAACCCTTGAAGAAAGACCCGTAGCACAAAGGTTTAGGTAATGGACTCAATAGTGTTTGATGTAAATATGAATCATTATTTTTTTGTCATGGTTGATAAGAAGAAAATATGGATGAGCTCCAAAGTGGTCCCCTTATGGTGAAAGCCCTCACATGAAGACGCTTTGTGGAGTAAGAGAACCCATGCTTAATTGTGGAATAATGAGATGAAGGAAAGTGAATTTGTCAGGGAAAATATCCTATATGGATAGTTCTTATCATTTCATTTCTGGTGGTATGTGGAACGTCACATAATTCCTCACGGTCAGAGAGTTATGGTCATGAGAAGTTGGAGACCCCGGGTTTGGGTAATGGACCCAAGTTTGTTTGATGGGTAGCAGTATGAGTTATGATATATTTTCAGATAATACTATTCTATATGGATAGTACATGTCATGCAATTTCTGGTGGTATGTAGAACGTCACATAACTCCTCACGGTTTGAGAGTTATGGCCTTACGAAGTTGGAGGACCCTCATATGT
>ML781487.1:370584-409527 GCA_009831015.1 Picea engelmannii
AAAACACTAGTGTACTGTGTATGTGTGTGATTGTTTATTTATTACTGCTCATTATTGGATAATAATTCTACATTGATATAACATTTGAAGAAAAAGGATTATAATTACGTTATTACTGATTCACCCCCCTCTCAGTAATCCAATAGAGGTAACTCTGTAGGTGAAATGAGGATATCTCTATATTCCACTACAACCTTATCCGATTTCTTATGCTATGTAGAGAGATCATGTGAAGAGGCTGTGACATTCACACTGAAATTTCATTCACCTTTTGATTGGGCCATGAAGAGGATAAACTTTTCAGTATGAGAGATTACCTTCTGGCACTATTTTGTCGATATCAGTGAAATTGCAATAGTCAAAACTACCTCTGGTACCCTGTAGGGTTGACCTCCCAAAGTAACAATGACACTATGGGGCTGAGACTCATAAACAGCCTGACACTTCCACATATAAGGTTGTCCTAAAAGAACATCATAAACTTCAAGTGGGAAAACATTACACAATACCTCATATTTGAATGGCTTGATGTCATAGGACAAGAGGCACCGTTGGCTGATGCCAAGGTATCTTCCCTACATCAACCAACCGATGGTGTATGATTGAGGGTGTGGAATTTTCAACAAATTCAGTCTCTTGAAAACCTCGACTGAGATCAAGTTCTTATGGATCCCACTGTCTTCCCATTACCCTTCTTTGCTTGCGACTTGAACTGGTTGTCTTGAGGATGTATTTCTTTGTCTTCTTGTTACCTTTCTTTGCTTGTGACTTGGACTGGTTGTATTGAGGATGGATTTCCTTACTCCGTCCCTTGTTTTTTGATTTAGGGATGCCTTTACCATACTTATTTTGTTGTGGGTTTTCCATCCTGAACTCTCTCTTATTCCGTTGCTTAAATTCCTGCTCAATTTTGATAGCACATTGATAAGTGGCTCCCATTGAGGATATTTCCAGGAAATCCATCTATGTTTGGATGTACATGTATAGGCCACTATGGTGATTCTAAACCAAGTGTGTCTTGGAGTCAATTATACCTAGATTTGAGCGCAAGGTATGGAATATGTTGGTGTACTCTAACACCATTTGGTCTCTCTCTTGACGCAAAGTCATCCATCTTGTTTACGAGTCATCATAGTTTTCAACATGGTATAATTCCTCCTTGAGGCCATCAACAAAGGCCATTGAAGTGGGTCCTCTCCTAAATTTCATAGAATCGTCTTCATTGTGTCTCTCCCAGTAACTTTCCCATCAATATTTGACACGGGGAAGGAATTTGAGGAGTGGGAATGAGATCTCTTTAGTGTCGGAAAAAAATTGAACATAGTAATAACCCTCTAACATATTTAACCATTTCTCCAAAGCATCTTCATCTATATATTCTTCATATAAAGGGATATCAAAGTTAAATTGTACCTTGAAGGGTGTCTCACTTATGAAATGATTGCTTGTTGAAGGTTCCTCACCCGTTTTCGACAGTGGTTGAAGAATCTGGGCGAAGTTGTCCATCATATCATTCCTTTGTCACATGAGGGATTCCTCGAGCAAAATCTAGATAGGATCTCCTACTTCCCCATCTCTATTTTCTTTCTCCATGGGAGGCTACTTGGGATGGGGAGAATGATCGTCCCCAAGTGAAAATAACTCAAGACCTAACTCTCTATACCTTGACCTCATCGAGGACATGCACCGAGAAATAACAAGGAGCATATTTCTCTGATACCAATGATCCATATTATATTGAAAATGAAATGGAACACACACATAAATATAGAGAGTACAACAAAATAGTAAAACCAACTTCCACTAATGAATAAAATAGTGGAGTACTAATGTACAAAGAGGCCAAAAAGAGACTTTTATCATGAAGCCTAAAAAACAAAGAGGCAAAACCCCTAAACATCAAAACCCTAAGCCTAGAAAATGAAACATCAAAACCCTAAGCCTAGAAATGAAACACCAAAAATATTGCGGGCCCCAAGGTGGTTAGTTGATACGTCAAATTCCTGGGGGAAACACTTTTTCATATGATCTCCATTTTGGGTGCATGATAGCTCATTGGAAAGAATTGTATGAGGATTACAACTTTTGGCTAGGTTTAAGGTATGCCAAAGAAAACTTCTAGCCCTTGAAATGACCAAAAAACACCATTTAGGGCACCAAAACGACCCATGAAGTTTGGGACCCAAAAAACTATAGGAAAAATGCCAAGAATATAAAGAACTGTTGAGTCAGTGGAAGAGGTGTGTGGCCATTGATATCCACCTAGATCATTGAAGTTTGAGGATGTAGTTACATCCTCGTTATCAGAAGAGATGAGGTGGAAAAACATGGATAAACATAGCACATATGCTTTATTTGTAAGAGGTCATCCCCAAGATAGGAATAAAAATAATTCTTCGGGGGGGAGATATAAATATGAAGGTAGATCTAAATCTCCAGGAAAATATTTGAGGTAATGATGGAAATGTGGTAAAGCTGAGCATTATAAGAAATATTGTAGGTCTAGTGATGTTTATAAAGAAAAGGGATATGATGATGCCTCTTCCACAGAAGCGAAAACCTCCACAGAAGAATGAGGTGATGTTTACTTGGCATTTATAGGTACACATTGAAATCATGGTGTATGGTTGATCGACTTAGGTGGTTCATTTCATATGAATCCTCACAATGAGTGGTTTTGTGAATATGAAAAGTATGATGGTGGTGATGTCTTCCTAGAATATGACTCAACATACAAAATCATGGGACTTGGAAGGGTTAAGCTATTGCTGAAAGATGGAAGGATTAGATCTCTCCCTAGGGTTCTATAGATTCCAACTCTAGCTAGGAGCCTAATATTTTCAAGTAAGAAGGATGATGCAGGTGTGGATACTTTATTGGGAAATGGAACTTGCGAGATGGTTTGAGGAGCAATGGTGTTGATGAAGGGAGTTCGTTGTGGAACTCTATACAAGTTGTTGGGAAGCACTTATAATGATGGGTGTAATAGTTCTATTGTCCCTAAGAAAAGACATGAAGAAGAGAGGATATGTATTGTCCATGGAGATAAGACCATGCTATGGCATCAAAGGTTGAGAAATATTGGAGAGAAGGGCCTTCAAGCATTACATGGTAAAGGTATGGTTGAAGGCATGTCTGATTGCAAACTAGATTTCAATTTTTATGAACATTTCATATATGGTAAACATAATCAGGTAAGATTCTCATATCGTGCTACAAGGGCAAAGGGAATATTAGAGTTGATACACAATGATGTGTTTGGACCTATGCCTATTCCATCACTAGGTAAATATGTGTATTATGTTTCGTTCATAGATGATTTCTCAAGGAACACTTGGATTTATTTTCTTAGGAAGAAATCTGAGGTATTTGATAAATTTAAAGAGTTTAAGGCTCTCGTAGAAAATCAGACAAAGAATAAAATAAATGTATTGATGACAGATAATGGTGGAGAGTTATACGGGAACAATCTTAAAAAATTATGTAATAAGTGCGAAATATGAAGACAAAATACTACCCCATACACACCTCAGCTAAATGGAGTTGTGAAAAGAATGAATAGGACATTGATGGAGAAGGCAATGAACATGCTTAGTGGTATAGGGTTAGAATAGGAATTATGGGCATATGTAGTGGATATTGCATGTTACTTGGTAAATCATTCACCCACATGAACCTTGATTTAAAAAACTCCACATGAGGCATGGACTGGTAAGAAACCCTCTCTTAAACATCTTATATTTTTTGGATGTGATTCTTATGTACATATTCCAAAGGAGAAAAGGAGTAAGATGGATAATAATGAAAAATGCATCTTTATTGGTTATAAAGATGGAATTAAAGGTTATAAAATTTGGAACAAAGTCCCTAAGAAGACTGTTTACAGTTGGGATGTTGTTCTTAGAGAGGTTAAAGATGTTCCCAAACAAGAACTCTTACCAAGAGAAGAAGAAGAACCTGACAAAATAGAGTTTGAGTTGAATGATGCAAAATATGAATCAATAGAAGAAGATGAATATGAATAAGAATAACCTCATACTCCAATATTGAGGAGATTAGTGAGGGAAAGAAGGCAACTAGAAATGTATAGTCCACCTGATTATTGTGATAATTTTTCTTTATCTATTACTTATGATGATCCTAAATTTGCCTGGGAAGCAATGGATTCAGATGATAGTGAACTCTAGAAGAAGGACATGGTTGAAGAGATGGATGCCCTATATAAGAACGAGGCTTTAGATCTAATTGATTTTCCATTTGGAAGAAAATCTGTTGGTAGAAAATTGTTGTTTAAGAAGAATTTGAATGCAGAAGGTAAATGGGAGAAGTACAAATCCCGCTTAGTAGTAAAGGGATATTCCCAGGTAGAGGGAATTGATTTTGGTGAAATTTTTTCTCTTGTTTCTAAATTAACCTCTATTAGGTTCTTGTTTTCTATTGTTGTTGTTTTTTATCTTGAAGTAGAGTAGATGGATCTGAGGACAATGTTCCTACATGGTGATCTTGAAGACAAAATCTACATGAAACAACCAAAAGGTTTTGCAGTGAAGGGAAATAAAGAGATGGTCTATAAGCTAAAGAAGTCATTATATGGTTTGAAGTAATCACCTAGGATGTGGTACCAAAAGTTTGACACATACATTCTTGGACTAGGATTTGTGAGAATTAGGGCTGATCACTATGTATATTTCAAGTAGGTTGGTAATCACTTCATTTATGTAGTGTTGTATGTCAATGAAATATTGCTGGTAGGAAACAACATGGATGTTATCAAGGAGATGGATTTACAACTATCCTACAAATTTGACATGAAGGATCTCAATGCTACTAATTTCATTCCGGGAATGGAGATTAAAAAAGATCATGCAAACATGAAACTTTAGTTGAATAAGAGAAAATATGTTGAGACAATATTGTTGAGGTTTAATATGCAGGAAATTAAATCGGTCAAGATCCTTATTCTTGTAGGTGTAAAGTTATTTGTAGATCAATGTCCTAATATATAGGAAGAGGAAGAATACATGTAATGAGTACCTTATGCTAGTGTTATTGGAATTTTGATGTATGCAATGGTCTGTACTAGACCAGACATTTCCCATGTAGTGGGAGTTTTGAGTAGATATATGTCAAAGCCAAGGGAGGAGAATTGAACAATTATAAAGAGGGTTTTCAAGTACCTACGTGGGACTAAACATTACACAATCTGCTACCAAGGGAGACTAGGACGGGACAAAGTGATAGATATACAAGGGTTCGTTGTTGTTGATTAGGATGGAGATATTGATTGCATGAGATATATAAGTGGTTATGTGTGTAAACTATTTGGAGGATAAATCAATTGAATGAGTAGGGGATAGGCTGTAGTTGCACTCTCAAATACGTAAGTTGAATACATGTGAACAACTCATGCAAGTAATGAATTTGTATGGTTGCAGAGGTTGTGTTTAGGTATTGGGTTTGTACAACAAGCTGTAAGGCTAGGGTGCAACAATCAAAGTGAAATATTTTTGGAAAAGAACCCAACTTATCATTAAAAAATGAAGCATATTGATGTGTAGTATCACTTTTGAGAGACATGGTTGAAGAAAAGAAGGTTTAGTTGGAGAAGGTTGACACCTTGAAGAATGTTGCAGACTCCTTGACGAAGTGTGTCGGTATAGACAAGTTCTCTTGGTGTAGAGAATCAATGGATATTGCTGCCCTGAATTTATGATAGTATCAATCAATGGAACCCCAAGCTTGCAAAGAAAACAACAAGTGGGAGAATGATGGGTATCTGTTATATTCTTGACAAAGGGAAACACCTCGAAATTGTTTTGGGGTGTTTTTCACTATTTTTAGTTGTTTTCTAATTTAATCCCAAATTAATGGATTGTGGTTGTAATATAATATGACTTAACGAAATAGGGTTTTGGAAGTTGTGGAATACCTAAAATGTTGTGTATATTGTATTGTGAATGGTGAAATTAATACATGAAGAGTTGAGATGTGTGACACAAAGGAATGTTGGTTTTCTCCTATTTAAGGGTTTCTAATGTAAATATTTATGCACTATGTTGTTGACAGATGAGAAATTCCCTCCTGCAACATGGGACAACTACCCGATCACAAGCCCCAATTAGGCGAGTTTTCATTTGGGATGGTAGTTTTTGTTGTAACCCTTGAGATATCTCTCGATAGGAAACAATGCCAAGGCATCCGTAAAATTTATTTGCTTTATTTAAATGAATCTGTCCTAAAATAAAGTAGTTTTTTTTTTTTCTTTGGGTATGTATTAACGATCTTTAAGTATTTAAAGATCAAGATTTAGAGGCAAAATTTCTATCTCTCAGACAATTGAATATTTTAATGAATACGAGAATAAGTGAGAGAAACAAAATTTGAGTGCAAAACAATGTATCCTTTGATAAATATTGTTTTACCTTTCAGACAGAAGAAATAATAACAAAATATGTATCTTAACAAGAATACAATTCAAACAGAAAGGAATACTTCATTTCTATTCAAAACAAAATAACAAATTTTAAGCACGGGTCTTCTTAATACTCACAGTATGTCGAAAAAATCTGTAACTTTTAAAAGGTACCTTAGCAGTTTGTGATGGTAATTGTTGTACTAAATTACAACAATCATGGCCTTAGACACATTCAAGAAGAATCTAGGAGAATGAAAGGAACATCAAGAGAAGATATCACATGATATGAAACATAGAAGTTTGAATCTCAAAACCTACAAAATTTTATTAAAGATATGATCTTTTCTTGGGCCAAAAAGCTTCCCCCCTTTTCATTGAGTTTTTCATTACTACTTATACAAATTAGGTCATAACCAAAATGGTTATTTGATCCCCTTTTCCTAGATTTTCAAATACAACAAGATCTTTAAATTCTCGAAAATGGGACGGTTGGATAAGACAACTCCTGATTTTCTTCAACTGTTATGGCGAGTCATCATCATTTTCTATTGGCTAGACGTCCCAAATCAAATCTATAGTAGTCATGAAGCACTCCAACTATCAGATTGATCTCAGTAAGCCATCATGACCATTTATGTTTTTGATGGGGTTTCATCCCACATTCACTGGGAGGAACATTTTGAATGGCTTTATAAGGCAAGAGCCTTCCCATTTGGTTTGAATGTGAGTGGATGAGCTGCAAAACTCTGTGCACAATGTCAATTTTTATATGTGGGGCCCATATTTATTGAGTTGGCCTTAAACCCTTCTTGTATAAATAAATTGGCTGATGATTATCCTAGTGCCTAATGGACCAGTGATCTCGGTGCCTGGAAGGATCAACACACCAGTCGTCAAAGCACTACATTATGGAATATTCAGGGGATTAGACTCCCAGGGGCCTGATATATCAATGAAAGCTGCAATGACATCACTACTGACATCATCTATGTCCCATGAACACATGATGGCTTGATACTGGTCTAGGTTGGCAATGATGTGGCATGGAGTAGGACACACATCATTTAACTAGGTGTATTGTTCCATGCCTAGGGAAGGTCCCCCATTCATCCATGCGTCGACCTTCGATTTCCTCTAAGCGGTGTCCTGCTGGTGAGATGAAGTGGCACCAAATTGGAGGAAATATGTGAAGAGTGCTTCATATGTGGTCAGTTCCCTGGGTCCGGTAGCTCGATGAGACCAGTATGTCTTAAAACTTAATATTAAATTTGTACCATCGATCTCGCCCCGAGAAACTATGTGAGCAATTGATCTGATGTGTTGAAAATCCAAATTGGATAAGATCTCATAAATGTCATTCTAATGCCATCTGGACACATGGAAACTTTGTACTGGCCCACGATGGCACTGAGGTGGCATACAAACTTGACATGTTTCATCCAATTTCTGGATGTTGATCTGTGTCTTTGGTGGTTTCCAGGTCTCCATGTGGCAGTCATTGCTTGGCTACAATGAAGGCTATTTTGGCAAGTGATGTGGCATCAGATCAGGGTTATATGTTGCGTGTTGTTTGGAAGTTTTACCTATGGGGGTCGATGGTCTGATTCCCCTGTGAATCGGGACACTAGTTATCGGGCATTGTTGGAAATGCTATCACTTCACAAAAACTACTGGGAGTCAGTATGTTGATATATTGTGAAATCGAAGAATGGATTTGGACCGTTAATCTCACCCAATGAAATAATGTGAATCATTGATCTGGAGTGTTGGGTGCGCTCATTCTCCATGATCCACCTTTGCTATCTTGTGGAATCAATTTCATAGTATTTTACTTCGCTCTATGTGGCTTCATTTGAGAGATCTGTCCATGATCTCACATAAACTCTCAACAAACTTCTGACTCTATGCAACGGTATGTGTAGACTTGCATGCCAAGAGTAAAAGTCATCAATCAATAAACATTTTTAACATCAGCAAAATAAGAAATTACTAAAATTTTCCACACATAATGAAGGAAATGATGCCACTGGTTATCACAAAGTCGCCAGAGTTCAAAATTATAAAGAATGCAACCATGTCATGAACAAATTGATTTTTTTGCAAACTTTAACCATTTGAAAGAATCTCATCACCATTATTATAAGTGAAAATGTAAGAGAATGTTGAGAAAAGAGTTAGACATCAATTTGAAATATAAGACGAGGCACAAAAAAATAAGAAAATTTTGTGAAATTTGGAAAAAAATTTCTAAAATTTTTCTATGTTACAACATTTGGCTCCATTTTAGGATTGTGTCTCCCTACGAGGAACAAAAGAATTGCAGAGCATGTGTCTTTTATTGGGTTATGGAGTCATTATTTCAAAAATAAAACTAATTAAAAACAAAACACCTAATAGATGTTATTTTTCTCTTTAAAATTACAGAAAAACCCTTTCTTGTCTTTTCTAAGATTAATTTATAATTGAAGAAACTAAACCACTACCAAATTTTAGAAATTAACATGTTTATATAAAATTTGACCAAAAAGGATAAAAATATTTCATTCATTCAACTTTACTCTTGAATTGTTCAGGGTAATATAAATCTAAATTTTGGCTAAGGAGTCAAATTTTTAACTAGTGTTTCATTATTCAAGGTGTTTAAGATTTCAAAAGACTATTAAGGTTATAACAAAGCTAGTTATGATGAAACATTTGGGTGAGTATTTGAAATTAAGATACTCATTGGTACTCTTCCTCATTCTCATGGTGTTGCTACACTTCCCAAAAGCGTCCATAGCTTATGGTGTAGTGACCCTGCCATCACATGCCTTGCTTCACTGCTAGCGAGCGGCCATAGCCCCAGTGAAAATACCTACATTTCCCACTTGAACTTCCTTTCACCATCCATTTCAATTAATTTAACAGTTTTTTAGGAGACGGGGGCAATCAATAAGATTTTCACATTTAAGGGATGATGTGTGTTTGTCAAGGATGAGTTAGAAATAGCTGAGTTATAAAGTCTACTCATAAAGTTTTTCATTCCCTCAGATGTAACTCCATTCTTTCCAAAATATACCATTTTAATATCATACCTTGAGCGAAGCAACTGTTTATAAGTTTGACTCTAAAGCCTATATCTAGAATAAATTACCCAAAACATACCTTTTCAACTTTCACGAGAGAATTAAGATGTTCTCCTTTCTGGTTTTAAAATAACATGTCAAAATATTTATCAGTAGTTGAGACATTCTCTTCTATCAATATTTTGAAATTTGAGAAAATAAAGATCTTTCTGTTCAAAAACATGATTTTCTAAGAAATGTAATCTCCTATGATAAAGTTGATGAAGAAAAACAAGTTTAACCTAGAAATAACTCTAGTTTTATTTGTTTAGGTCATTCTCGGTAATTGATGAATCTTTATAGATCACATTTCATACCCAAAATTATTTCATACTATTTATTTAGAAATCCTTCTAAAAGTAAAAGAAAATTCTAAAGAAAAATAAAAGAAAATCGATTATATACAATGAATTGAAAATAAAAGTTTAAAATTGAATGAAATGTTTCAGGAACCACCCATTCATAGGTAATTCCAACAAATCTACTTCCAAGTTTTGAAGGGAGAATGATTTGTTTCCCTCAATTGCAACAATTTTGTAAGGTCCAAGCCATAGATGATCAAATTTTTCATGTTTCCCTGGGTCTTCTCTTTTTCTATCCCATATGATAACTAAGTCACTAGGCATGAAATTTCTCTGTTTTTCTCTTCTATCAAAGATGTATTTCATCTTGTCTTGGTATTCCTAAAAATTTTCCTCAACTTGTCGCCTAGTTTGTTGTGCTTCAATCAACTGGTTCATTCTTCTTGTTAGGTCATTACATTCCTCTTCACTGTCCTGTAGCAATTTCATCACATGAAAAGCTAGATTAATAGGAAGAACAACATCAGTGCCATAAATTAATTGGAAAGGAGAGATACCTGTAGACCTTTTAGTGTTGATTCTATTATCCCAGAGTGAAAATTTCAAATGAGAGTGCCGAGCCCTTATTTTATCTGTTAACACTTTCTTAATGACTCTCATTAGAATCTTATTTGATGATTCAACTAATCCATTACCTTGAGGGTAATAGGCAATGGAATGACCAAGGATAATATTATATTTCTGACAAAAGTATATCATTTCAAGGGATTTAAATGCTTGAGTATTGTCAGTTATGATTTTCCTAGGGCACCCAAACATGGAAAGAATATTTTCCTCAAGGAATTTGATCACAACTGCATCAACGACAAATTTGGTTGGAATTGCTTCCACCCATTTAGAAAATTAATCTGTTGCAGTTAATATCAATATGTGTTGTGCACTAGAAGCAGGATGAATCTCACCTATGAATTCTAAGCCCCATTGCTAGAAAGGAGATTCAACTTTTATTGGTACCAATGGCCAGGAAGGAAGTTTTTGTTTACCTGCAAAAAATTGGCATTCTCTACTGGATGTTGCTTTTGCATTTACTTCAGAAAATAATTTTGGCTACTAATAGCAAGCTCTCAAGATTTTGTATGTTGTATCTCTCCAAGCATGGTGTCCTCCACATATTCCCGTGTGAAACTCATATATGATTCTTGCAGTCTCATCTTCAACAATACAATTAAGAAAAACTCCCAAAGGATGTTTCCAACAAATCTTTTCATTTATTATACAATAATTGAATGCTTGTAGTTTAAGGGATCTATTTTTTGCTTGACCAAAATCAGGTGGGCCTTCAAAATTTTGTAAATAAAATAAAATATCTTTGTACCAAGGAGATAAAGAGAACTTCCTGAACCTTTTTTAGGGGCTGCTGTAAATCTACTTACTGAAATTCTGCTGAAGGATGTTCGGTTATATCCGAAATCTGATTTATTCCAAGGAATTTGCAATTGGATTCAACTAGAATTTTTTCCAAGCCTTGACCTTTAATCAACTTTGTTGGCTTTATTTCGAGGTCAAACTCCTAAATTTTTTCTATCCATTTGCCTATTTTCCCTTCAATATCAAGCTGATTCAATCTCTCTTTCACTATGCCGCTAGGAACATAAAAAATTATTTTAGAATGAAGAGCATAAAATCTAAAATATTTAAGAGCATTAACCAATGCATAATCTTGTTTGTCCATAATATTATATTTGAGCTCTGAATCTCTCAAACTTTTGCTAAAAAATGCAAGTAGTTCTTTTTTTTCTCCATTCCTTTGTATAAGAACTGCAACAATAATGTTATCAGAGGTAAAATAAAACATAGGAAAATCTTTTGAGTAATCTGGACTTATCAACACTGGTGCTTCTCCCAAGGCTTTCTTTGTTGGAAATATTTCTATTTTTGACTCACTAGTTATCTGTAGCTAGTTCTATTTTAGAACATCACTATTATGCATGTTGTTGGCACAGGGGCAGACCTAGGGTTCAACGCTTAACATCACACCAACAAAACCTCGACTACCGACCCTTTCGAAAACACCTACGAAGCAGGCAAAGTCTCATCCGAGGTAGAAGTAGGGGGGATTACAGGATACATGTGTCTGTAACCAGACTGGGACACGAATCTGTGATCAGAGTACTTCAAAAAATATTTTATTAACGCTTAGGAAGTGGCATGCATTAGCTTATTAACCCTATTATCACCGCATAGCATAATCAAAGGTAGATCGGTGCAGTAACAACAAATGATTATATACCCTAAGCATTTAACACTTAGCACTTAGCACTATAAGTTAAATCTAACATTCATTTACCCTTAACATAAGTAAATTACTTAAGCAACAAAAGATCTATCTATTACACATCATAATAAAAGCACTAAGCAGATTCATAACAGAAATAACACAACACAAAGAAAACCATGAGACACCAGATATATGTGGTTCACCCCAGGGTGGGGCTACGTCCACAAACTGCTTCACCTCCTTATTATTCACCAAGATCTTACATTCATTCACTCCTGTGTACTAAGCCACATAGTCAAACTCTGCACCAGACAAGAGATCTGCGCACTAAGCACTATATCCTCCTTCCAAAACTAAGTCAATTGCATAGAGCCAAAATATCTTCTCGAGCTACCTCGAATTTTTGCCTTGCTTGAGCCTCCTGCTTAGCGAGATCATGGACTGTCTGTTTTGTAACAGGCCCTTTCGAGCATTTTTCTACCGCTGCAACTAATTGATCTAATTGTGAACCTTGGCCATCGATTTTCTCAAACACCTTGTAGGCTTCATCCTGCACAGGTTGTAACTTCTGGGTTACTTCCATCACCTTACCTTGGAGGGAAGTGATCTGTTGTTGTATTGTGTGTTGCTCCTAGGATCTCTTCATCCTTTCCACTACTATGAGTTGCTTCATCTACACCTACAATGAGAATTCTTTCTGTTGTGACTCCTGTAGCTGAGCTTCTAGCTTCATTAACTCTAAATCCTCGATGGGGCATTCATATGCCTCGACGCTTCTGTCACTCAACTGTTTGTTGAAGTGAGGGATTTTATGCTTGCTACTGCATTTTTGGTGGAATCCTCCCTCTAGTCACACACCTCCTATGGGGTGCTCAACATTGTTCGAGCCTCCAGTTCAGTTATCCTAGCTTGAAGCTACTAGAGGGTCTTTGCAAGCTTCACTACTTGAGCTTCGACCAAATCTTTCTCCTCTTGTGCCAAGCTTGGAATAGAGCAACATGATTTACTTACTGCTTCTTTGACCATGGCCTGCTCTACGAGAAATTGCTCTTTTTCCCTTTGTAGCTAGGATTTTTCCTCCTAAAGCTTCACCTGAAGCTCTGCTTTCTCTCTTTCATGGGTATCTACACTGTCTTGCGCTGCTCGTAATTGTACTAGGACTTCGTCTTTCTCATTTTTCATGGCTTTTGTAGCCTTCTCCTTATCTTTCTGATCTCTCTGGAACTGAGCTTTTGTTGCATCTGTAAGCCTTCTTAACTGGGCCAGTTCGTCCCCCAATTCTGTGGTCTGTGATGAGGAAGGCATAGAAGACATAGTAGGTACTGCGTGGACCAAGCGAGCAACCTGTTGTACTTCCTTCAATTCTCTCTTAATCCTTCCATATAACTTCCCTTGCTTCTATCTGTATATTTGTAACATGTCTTCAGAGGCATCCTCCATAGCTCCACAAACTAGACTGATGTCGTCATTGGTGAGAGTGGCTTCCAACTGTGGCTTATTGGCATGCGTCTTCTTCCTTGCTGAAGGATTCTTGGGAGAAACTTTCCTCTTTTGCGGTGTCATTGTACCAATAGGGGGATCTTCAGGTGGTGTAGCTCCTCCTCCTCCTTGCTCTTATTCTCCTTCATCTCCTCCTCCCTGTCCTTCTGCTTTTTCTTCTTCTCCTCTTGGCGAGTTAGACCTCTTATCTCCATAATTTTTGTCCTCTTTGTCACTCTCTATGTCTTGGAATTCATTGTGATTTTTCTTCTTCTTCGTCCCACTGGACTATTTGACATGTTCAAATCGAGTAACTATCAGGCTTCCTATAGTGTCAGTGTCATATAAATATGCATCGACGACAAGTACAAGAAATTCTTCTGGCCATTCCTTTGTAATATTCTCCATATCTTCATTCGTCAGCTTGTAGTATGACTGTAATTTTTCCTTGTGCTCATCTCTTCACGCGATGATCTAAATGAAGTGAGGATCAGTGTGGAACTTCGCTATGGACCGATACTAATGCAGGGTACATGGTGTCATACACGAGAATGATTGAATGGCGACCTTCAACTGCTGATAATATCCATGAAACATGACATTAGACTGCCAGTGCTTCTTCATGTCGTTGGTATAACACAGGGTGGAAAACTGAGTGGCCAAAGGATCCATAGGTTCAATATCTAGGAAAGTGACTCCTTTGTGCATTTTCCAAGCCACAAATGTGATCAATATGATCAACCAACTGTAATGAAATTCATATCCCAAGTCTTGGGCTTCGTGACAATCCTTTTCTAATTTGTTGAAGAGGTAGTTCACCCAGTTCAGCTGCATTCCCTCCACAAACTTTCCTGCAAGGTCCACCATGAACTCGATGACCTGTGTGGGGTGGTTCTTCCTCACTAGCTTGCCAACTAAGAGTTGGAAAGAAAGGTGCACTGCGCCATCCTGTATGGAGGCTACCTTGTAACATCTCTTCCCCTTTTATATCTCTTCATAGGCTTCTTTGATGCGATGTGATAACGAACGATTTGAGGCATTTCCTGGATAGAACTGCTGCGAGTCTGAACCCTTCACACTTAAGCCTATGATCCAGTGGATCAACGATAGATCCAAAGTAATCCTTTTGTCGAGACATAGATATCCACCATGATAACATCACATAAGGAGTTTAATGCAACAGACAGCTTAGTTCGACACTTGGAAAATTCTCTTCTTATCTCAATCAATCATGAGTAGCAAGAAGTGGTCCTAGTGCAATTTTCAACGAGTTAAATAAGTGGGGTGGTCGTGATGGATATTCCAACGGACAAGAAATTGCTTCCATTAATGTAAATCTATCCATTATGGCGCGGTCTAAATTTCCAAAAGAAGTCCATAAGCCCATAAATGTGTTTCCTAACCATTCCAGAGTTTCATTCTAATGGTTGGGACACCTCCAACAATCATATAACTTTTCCAGGGTGAATTCCAAATCTGCGTGGACCTGATTTTCCAGTGAGGTTCAAATCCTGCGAACCTACCTCCTGCAAGGTTCCAATATGCAAAGTCTTCCATATGGTTTCTGTAACTTCTTGTAGATTTTCCAAATTAGCCTTATTTTTATTGAGCTTCCTTGCCTTCTTTCCTTTTATCTGAGTCTCTCTAACTATTTCTAGAATCCTCTTCCCATTTTTATTCTTATCTTCCTCTAGCGTAGTGGCTTCACACTGTTGAGGTACCTTCAAAGATTCTGAAGTTAATATCCCTTTTCTTAACATTTCCTGTGTGGGTATACTTATCTCTTGGATAGATAGGTCCTCCAAGCCTTCTTGCATTCTCTCAACCTTGATAGCTAATTCTCTTGCTTTCCATCCTTCTTGCGTTTTTACTTTTCTTTGTTGCTTCGACTTATCCTCTCGTTCTTCTATTAGTCGGTCTATTTTCCTAGCTATGAAATCCCTTAATTCTTTCTTTTTCTTTTTAGTAGATTCTTCCTCCACTTTCCTTCTGATCTAATCCTTGTCAATCCAAGCCTTACCTAACAAAAGTGGGAAAGGGGTGTTGTCCCCAACAAACCTAATGACTTCAAATTCTTCTTTAGTCGATGTTCCATGAACAATAATAGGTACACTAGTTACTCTTCCACATAAAGTTATCATTTTTCCCTTAAACAAGCCTATCCTTCCTAAATAAGGTACCACAATAGGCTTTCCCAAAACTTTCCAAGTTTATTCTGTCATAATATTCACTTGTGTTTCTTCATCCAAGACTATACAATCTATGTCAGAGTCTTTTATTCTTGCACTTATGTGCTATTTTCCTTTTAGGCTTTCTGGTAAAATGACATCGTTATGAACATCCATCATTTCTTTCAACTGTAATAGAGTATTATGAACTTCCTATGACCCTTTCTCGTTATGAATTTATAACATGCCCTTGGTCCCTTGACTTTCTTCATAGTTTTCTTTTCTTATGCCCAATATTTCAACTTTAGCAATAATCCTTGGACAATCCTCAACCTCATGACAAAAAACCTTACAACAAGGACAAATAGGGCCTACTCTAGGACATTCCTTAGCAAGATGTCCTGACCTTTTGCAATTATAACACAAAGTCAATCCTCTCTTTCTCTTAAATTTTCCCCAATATTTTTTGTACTGCACACTTCCCCTAGGATCATAGTGGTGGACCTACAATCTGCAAAAATTCTTCCTAGGTTCATGCATCCACTTATTAGTCCAAACAATATTCCTATGCATAGGAATAACATATATTTCTTCATTTCCATTAAATTTACTCAAATCAATTCTTTCTTTCAACTGCACCCTAACCTTCAGATTAGGACATAATCTTTTAAACATACTTAAGTTCATGCTTTCAAAACATATTTTTTCACTTATCTTTCTCTTTCCAAAGAACAAATATTAACTCTTTTAGGATCTTGCCTCTTTTATTCAGAACAACTTACTTTCTTGGCACACAACTTCACAAGTCAAATAGAGTATTGCGCACTTCAGCAATAGATCTATGCACATAGCTTCTCTTTTTCTTTACTTCAGTTCTCAACAATCATAGTTTCAGGTCCCAGCAATGGAACCATTTGTTGGCACAGGGGCAGACCCAAGGTTCAACACTTAACAACGCACCAAAAAAACCCCGACTACCGAACCTTTCGTCAAAACCTTTGAAGCAGGCGAAGTCTCACATGAGGTAGAAGCATGGGGGTTACAGGACACAGGTGCCTGTAACTAGGCTGGGACACAAATCTGTGATAAGAGTACTTCACAGAATATTCCGTTAACGCTTAGGCAGTGACATGAATTAGCTTATTAACCCTATTAGCATCGCAGAGCATAATCAAAGGTAGATCAGTGCAGTAATAATAAATGATTATATACCTTGAGCACTTAACACTTATCACTTATCACTATAAGTTAAATCTAGCATTCATTTACCCCTAACATAAGTAAAGTACTTAAGCAACAATAGATTTATCTATTACACATCATAATCAAATCACTAAGAAGATTCATAACAGAAATAACACAGTACAAAGCAAACCATGAGACACCAGATATACGTGGTTCACCCTAGGGTGGGGCTACTTCCACAAACCGCTTCACCTCCTTATTATTCTCCAAGATATTACATTATTTCACTCCTGTGTACTAAGCCTCAAAGTCGAACTCCACACCAGAAAGGAGATCTACGCACTAAGCACTAGATCCTCCTTCCAAAACTAAGTCAATTACACATAGCCAAAATATCCTCTCACGAAAATTAGCACCTTCTACAAAATCACAATCGAGTACCAAGACTCAACTATATACATTCCTTTGCACAAAGCAACTTGAACTAATTGCACTTAGCTACTTCTACAATACATTCTTGTTTATTTATATTTTACAAACCCTTACAATAAGGCCTAAACATGGGAAAACCCATGGAACAACATCCCATAAACCCATTACAAAACCCTAGAGGACCCTTTACTGGGTCCACCTAACGCTAAAAAATCAGTGAGATCCATGATCTTAGCTCCGCCTGGGCGTTCCTTCTTCGACCAACGTGTCGAAGTCCAAAAGTGGGCCAAAACTGACCAAAGTTTCCCCAAAACTTGGTCGAGGGCCAACACATGCATTCCTAAGAAAAATCTCACTACTTGTTCACTTTTATTAATTATGGAATGTTCTTTCCTATATGAGTGTATATCACTCACTCATTCATTGTATCATTCATTGATCAACTCATTGGAGTAGTGTGCATATATTTTCTTATTCTTCAATATTGAATCTCTCGTCCTTTTCTTGATAAGATTTGTTTGTACTTGCTTTAGCTAGGTCTCCTGTACAGGTTTCGATGAAACATTGACATGGTATATGAGCTGAGCTACTTGGAGAAAACTAGACAAGCCAGAGAAGAGGGAAATCATAGTTTCTGCGAGCACAATTCGTGTATAGGAAAATGTTACACCCTCTCCATGTGGAAAAGTGTGATAGTCTAAAGTGTCACACCCTCTCCCTATCGAAAAGTGCCCAGTCTAAAGTGTCACACCCTCTCCCTGTCGAAAGGTGCGACAATAAAAAACACTTGAGAAATTAAATTTTTCTGATCTCTGTCACAATGTTTCACTTTCAGAACTACCAAAGGGTGATACTAAGGTCATTTTCACATTGTATCCTTGAGTAGGGTGAAACACCCTTGAAAAATTGACTTTTTGTAGTGTTTTTTTTCGGGATTTTCACTTGCAAATTGAGGGGTAATTTTTTAGGGTTTTCAGAACCAGTGAGAAGGATGGATACGCCATCAATTCTTCAGTCAATTTTGGTGATAATTCTCACACCGTACAATTTGACAATGGTGGAAGAAATGGAACTTACAAGAGAAATCGAGAAGACCAAATGGGCGAACCGTAAGGATAAGGCCACATCAGTTCTTCTTGAATTAATTTCGACTGATTTATGGTTTCATTTTTCTGCCTGCAAGAATCTAAACAAGATATGGACCACCTTAGAAGGTCTCTTCAGAAATCAGGATGAGACGAGAGGTCATATGCTTGAGGTAGAGTTGAAAACCTTGGATCCTAAATTTTTTGATAATATATAAGATTTCTTTACCAAGTTTAAATCTTTGATATTGAGCTTAGAATATTGTGGTATTGATAAGTATAAACAAATGGATCAACTTATTCTAACAATCTTGGATAATCTAGGACCAAAATATGTTGTCTATGTATCCATTTTCCATTCTGACAGATATCTCTTGGGATCAAAGTGGAAGATTCCTACCATGGAGAATTTTGTTGATTCTCTCACACGTGAGTAGGAAAAAATCATTCATATGGGCCTAATCAAGGAACCCAAAGCACATGCACTAACCATGTAGGATGGAAAAGGGTCATCCAATAAAAAATCCAAACAGAAAAGAAAAGAGAAACAAAAATAAAAGGAGGGATATTCCAAACCCTTCAAGGATTCTTCAGGTTCCAAATGCTCTTCAAATTCCAAAGAGAATAAGAATAAGGGAAAACAATTCACTTATTGAAATAAACCAAATCATGAAGAATCCACATGCATGAAGAAGCAGATCGATCTTATGGAAAAAATACTTCAGTAGAACAACCTTGGAAAATTTATTCCTAAAGGAGACAAGAAGAAGAAGGAATAATATCATGCTCCTAAGAAAGGTAGTCATCATGCTTTGGTTGCAATTAATTCCTCATCTGATTCATGAATTATATATTTTTGGGGGGTGATAGTCCAATAGCAATAGCAGGAGAGGGAAGAGTGGAACTACCTAATGGTATTTTTGAGAATGTTTTACATGTTCCAAAGATTTCTATAAATATTCTCTTAGTTTATTGGATCACTCAAATAAGTAAAAAGGTCAAATTTACATCAGATTCAGTTTCTGTACTTGACATGCATGACAATTCCATTATTACAATTGGTGAGGTAGATCACAAATCAAGGTTGTAAAAATTCACTAAATTTGTTGACCATGACTCCTCTTTAATAATTACACATGCTGATGATAGTAGCAGAGTATGGCATGAGAGATTTGGTCATTTAAACTTTAGGTACATGCAATGAATTTCCAAGCAGGGAATGGTCAAAGGATTTCCAAGCATTCACTTTTTTGAAGGGGTTTGTGAAGGATGCATTCTTGGCAAGCATCCTAAAGAGAAGTTTGAAAAGGGGAAGGAAAAGAGAGTCTCCTCTTACTTGGAGCTTGTTCAAAGTGATATCATGGGTCCATTTCCAAATCCTTCCATCAACAAAGCAAGGTATGTCCTCACATTTATTGATAATTACTCACGATACACTTGGGTTTATTTTCTCAGGAAAAAATCTGAAGTTTTTGAGCATCTCAGAGACTTCAAAGATATAGTAGAGACACAGACTGGGAAGAAGATCAAGATCCTCCATATAGACAATGGGGGGGAGTATATCAACAAATATGTTTAGAATATTTGTTGTGAGGCCGATATCCAGTTGCAACATACAGTTCCATACACTCCACAATAGCATGGAGTTGCTGAAAGGAAGAAAAAATATCTCAAGGAGATGACTAGTTTCATGTTGCATGCGAGGTCTCTTCCTTGCAAGATGAGGAACTTAAATTCGATGCTTACATACATAACATATCTCCTCATATATCCATTGATGACATGACACCTTTTAAGGCTTGGATAAGTGACAAACTATATGTCACACACTTCCACATATTTGGATATCACACATGGGCCCATATTCCTTCTAAAAAAGAGGAACGCATTAGATCCACAAAGCACACCTTTCATCTTTGTGGGATATCTAGATGATGTGAAGGGGTACAAGTTGATAGATACCTCTATAGACGGACTCATCATTGAGCACAATGTTCATTTTGAGGAGATTTCTTTGCATGCACCACCAATGAAGCATGCATATACTCTTGTGCTTCCATTAGTTCTAGACATCATAGATGATCATTCCATACACTCAGATGCTACATATTCAGACCCATATTTAGATGATTCTGTACATGGAGTTGCGTAGGTAGTATAACCAGATGAGGAGCCAGTTCTAGAGCTTCATTAGATTCCCAAGTGGGCACAATCCACACTTCAAGCAACAGACGACCTTGCAGGGGATCCATTGGATTCAAGGAGGACTTGATCTCAACATGATGAGCCTTCACATGTACTTTCATATTTTGAACCAACGATTGCCATGCATTTCTATATGGTTCAATGTTCCTATATAGAGACCTACAATAAGGATGTGGGAAATCCATTATGGGAAGCAACCATGAAAGAGGTGTATGAATCACTCCTAGAGAATCAAACTTGGGATCTAGTTCCACTTCCTCTAGGGAGGAAACTTGCCAGATGAAAAAGGGTCTATAGGACCAAGAGAGAAGCAGATGGTCATGTGAGAAGGTACAAGGAAATATTAGTTGCAAAATGATTTCAGTAGATTCATGGGATAGTTTATGATGAGACCTTTTCTCCTGTAGCAAATATGGACTCCATTCACTTGGTTCTAGCCATTGCAGGAGCCAAAGGATGTGAATTTCACCAAATGGTTGTGAATAATGATTTTCTTTACGATGATATTTCAGAGGAGATATAGATGGAGAAACTACACGGGTTCATTCAAAACTCATCTTTAGTATGCAGACTGAAGAAGTCACTCTATGGACTAACACAGGAACCTAGAGAATGGTATGATAATATGGATTCTTATATGCTTTCGACATAATTTTGTTAAATGTAAATTTGATTGCAATGTTTACATGCCGAGGACTACTGACTTTTTGATGATTTTAGTACTCTATGTTGATGATAATTTGATCACTAGTAGCTCTTCTTCAACCATTGTCGTGGTCAAATATATTTTTCATGATAGGTTCTCTATGACGGACATGGGTCCACTTCACTTCTTTCTCGGTCTTGAGATTAGTCAGGATGCTTCTGGCATCAAAATTTCTCAGGCTAACTATGACAAGGATCTTATGGATAAATTCCACATGATAGAATGTAATTTTTCACAAACACCCTTCTTATCTGTGATCAAACTTGAGGATGGTAGGGATACACCATTAGTGGACAACACTTTGTATCGACATTTGGTGGGGAGTCTTCTATATCTCACCCACACTCGTCCGAATATCTCATATGCAGTAGTAGAAGTTTCCAGATACATGCAAGAGCCCCATGATCTTCACTGAAATAATGCCAAGCGCATCCTTAGATATGTTCAGGGCACCATGAGTTATGGGATTCACTATGCAGCTGGTTGTGCATTGGATCTCATAGGTTTCACAGATTTAGATTGGGCTGGTGATGGCACATATCACAAGTCCACTTTAGGGTACAATCTAGTTTGCGGTTATGCCCTATTTGTTGGTCAATTAAGAATAAATCAACCATTTCTTTATCGTCCGCAGAGGCCAAGTACAAAGGAGTAGTCAACTGTGTCATTCAAGCACTTTGGCTTCAACACTTCCTTACCGAGCTTGGTATTCAGTTTCAATGTCTGAATGTCATATGGTGTGACAATCAGAGTGCACTGAGATTTTACAGAGATCCAATACAACAACAACGAACCAAACACATTGAGGTCCACATTCATTTCATCAGAGATCTAGTACATGATAGGATCATTAACCTGCAGTTATGTCCTTCCTCTGAACAAACTATCGAGATATTTACCAAGACCTTCACTTGACTAAAGGTCCAGACTATGCGAGATCATCTTGGAGTGAAGAATATAGTTGCCTAATAACTTCGTTTTCTTCTTTTGATGCATTTTCTTTTGAGGGTGGGTTTTGTTCCCACATGGTTTTCCCCCTTTCCTCATTTTTTATTCAATGTTCATTAGTTGCATTGTACATGAGTACCTATAGCTAGTTCTATTTTAGACCATCACTATTATGCATGCATTCCTAAGAAAACGCTCACTGTTTGTTCGTTTTTCTTAATTATGGAATGTTCTTTCCTATATGCATGTACATCACTCACTCATTCATTGTATCATTCATTGATCAACTCATTGGAGTAGTTTGAAATTATTTTCTCATTCTTCCATATTGAATCTCTCATCCTTTTCTTGATAAGCTTTGTATGTACTTGCTTTAGCTAGGTCTCTTGTGCAGGTTTCGATGAAACATTGACATTCTTAATCTGATCAAAAGAATATCTGGTCTCTTGAGACCACTTAAATTCATTATCCATTTTAAGCATAGTTTTCAAGTCTTTCACCACTTCAACAAAGTTTGGGATAATATTCTTAAGAAGTTGAGTTTCCCAAGAAAAGATTGAATCTGTTTTTTTATTTCTCAGCAAGTTGATGTCCTTAATTGATTCAACACATTGTGAGTCAATATTCACTCCTTCTTTTCAGGCAATGTGTCCAAGTGACTTTCCCTCCTACATAGAAAAAATATATTTCTTAGGATTCAATGTCAAACCATATTTTTTACATTTAATTTTTTTTTTCCTAAGATGTTTTAAATGATCATCATCTAATTTGGAAAAAACAATTAGATCATCTAAATAAATCACAATAAATTTGTCCTTTTCCCCAACAAATCTTATTTCCATCACCCTCTGAAATGTTGCCCCTACATTCATCAGACTGAATGATATCTTATCATACATAAAGGTTCCCCATGGTGTGGTAAATGCAGTCAACTCTCTGTATTTCTGATGTACAACAATATGGTTATAACCTGAAAAACCATCAATCATAGAGATTTTATTATCTCCTACTACTTTTTGCAATACATGATCCATTTTTGGGAGAGTATAATTATCTTTTAATGATGATTTGTTGAGATTCCTGAAATCAACAAAAAACATTATTTCACCTTTCTTTTTCCTAACATGTACTAAATTTGCAAGCCAAGAAAAGTATCTAAGAGGAACTATGATTTTTGCATCTAACAACTTTTTTAGTTCCTTTTCAATAACTGGGAAGAGGATAGGATTTACTTGTCTCATTTGATGTTTGAATGGTTTAGATCCTACCTTCAATGGAATTCTATGCTGAATTATGTTGGTATTATAAGTCTTCAGATCTTCATATGATCAAGCAAACACTTCAATCAATTCTTTGAATAAATAAACATACCTCACCCTTTGATCAACAGGGAGAAATTTTGAAAGTTTGATATTTCTTGGTTCTTTATTAGTCCCAATATTACAATATTCCACCTCTTTACTTTGAGGATGTACAATAGGTTTAACAAAAACATCATCTTTGTCAAAAAACTTTTCCATAGGTACTAATCCTTTTGGAATTTTATTGTTTCTTAACACCATAATTTTATGGTTAGCAATCATATCTTGCAATTTAGGGTCTGGATGACTATTCTGATTAATTTTTTCAATATCTTTATCACCTTCTTGATCAATATGAGTTTCAGAAAATTCATCAACCATTTCCAAAAATTTCTTAATTTGTTGATTATCTTCAAATACCTACAAATGTTTGACATTGTCAGGAATTGAAGGTCTATATTTCATTTAGACTTCATATTTGAGATTGGGAACCTCATGAAGCCTAAAAGTAATCGCTGCTACTGCTAAGGAATCAACTTGCTGATTTTCATGTCTGGGAATTGCATGAATATTGAATGATAAAAAAAATATTTCAATTAAGTCCCATTTTTGTTGTTGTAGGATCTCATTCTAGGATGTTTAGCTTGATAAACCTTCCTTTTTGTTTAACAATCAATTTTGCATCACCATAAACAACAATATTAACAATTTTCATTCTTCTAGCAGCTTCTAAACTTAACACTAAAGATTCTTATTCAAAAACATTATTTGTGGACTCTGTTTCAAATTGTAATCTAAAAGAAAATGGAAAGAGTTTGTCAGAAGGTGAAATGGTAAGTATACCTTCCCTAGCTCCTTCCCAGGAAGAAGCTCCTTCAAAATACATTTTCCACATTCCATCTCCAAGATCTTTATTTTCACACAAAGCAATATTTACATTTTATGTACAAAGTGTTGGTTCATCATTTATAAATAAAATGAAATAACCCAAGTCTTGATATTTTGAGTAAACATGATAATTATTAGGGTGATTTGGATCACTGACAGTGTAAGCAAGTTTTATTTCTCTATAAAGTCTCCTATTCTCTCCACCAAAAACTAGAATTGTGGCATAACTCATGTCCATTTGTAACGAGCTACCTAATTTACTTTCCCAAGATCTAGATAGAAGCATTCCATAGTTGACATGCACATCTGCCACAACTGTATCCATCAAAACACTTTTTACAGGTATCTAGGCTAAGTGAACTAATAGATCTTTGATAATCCCTAAACATCTAACCTTTCTTGCATCAAAATAATACAAGCCATGATATGGTCTTGTGATTTACAAACCCAACTTCTCCATAACTATTTTAGGCATCAAATTGTGAGAAGCACCTAAATCTAGCATGCAATTGTGTAGAATATGCTCATGAACAGTTGAGGAAATATAAAATGGTGCCATTGTTTCTCCTCTCTCCTAAATATGAGGACCAAACATTACAGTGGGCTATTCATCTTGTAAGTTATTGTATCAGGTTGGGTTGTTGCTATTGAGCAATCAATCATTTTCATCACTTGTTTTTGATAAAATGGATTTTTTGTAATTTCTAACAAAGGGATAGGAATTCTGATCTTATTTAATTTGTTCTCTAGGTTGAAATAACTACTTACCTTCTTTGTTTCTTTAAGTTCTGCATATGTTTTCTTAGAAGGTTGTTGATCAGATTTATATTTTGAAAATATGACTTCTTTTCCTTTATCTTTGTTTTGGGTTTTATCCAGTTGACTATGATTATTTGATTTAGTTGCATTTACATTTGTTGTTGGTCTACGGTCATATTTTCTATGCAACTCAACTTGTAATGCATCTGATACAACCCTATATTTTGATGCAGATGTGTCATTTTGATTATATTATCATCTTCATTAAAATATGCATTGAAGCTTAAGGATTTCTCATATTCATCTTGGGATATATATAAATTAGAAAGGTCACCTTCCATCATATTCATCTCCTCATCAATGTCTTCATCTTCTTCCATAAAATTATCAACCAAATTTTCATTTTTTATAGGAGCTTGCATTGGTTGTGTTAGAAAAAAAGGATCACGGAGCATTAAAATAAAATAAATGTGGAAATAAAACACACAAGATACATAATACAATAGAGACACAGATATACATGGTTCACCCAGTGTGGGCTCTGTCCACCAGAGAAATTTCCAGGTCCTTCCTTTATTATAATCTATCAAATGAAGGGATACAACCTACAACACACTCATTGTAACTTCCTCTTCTTTCTCTCACAGTCTCCTCACTCAGAATACAATATTCACCCAATTATACATAGCCGCAATACATTTCCCTCACAAAAGAGGGTTTCCTTCTAGGGAAAAAAACCTTAACATAACTTCTACCATTAGATCTGCGACCTTATAATGAACGATCCAAATTTACTATGAAATTACAATATACATTTACAAGGCAATTTTTCCTTCAGGGGCTTCTCCCCCGAACCCCCGCTGGGGGCCCACTTGCCACAGACCCCCCCCTAGCTGGGGGGATAACACCCCCAGACCCTGCAGAGGGGGTAACCCCCCTCTGCACTCTCTCGCGTGGAGGAGTGTACATTCTTCCAGGGTGTAAAGTCTTCATGGGGTATAAACACAACTGAAAACAAAGACCTATGAATCAAGAAGATAATCAAGCTCCACAACCAGCAAGTTGATCTTAATTTCTCCTTTCTCTTTGTAAAACTTGGGGAGGGATAAAAGGAATTCTAAACTAATTTCAGTTTCTATTATCGGGTCTTCTCTTTTCAGTATCCATCCTAGCTAGTTTGTTTGATAAATCTTTAATAATTCTAGACATTTCTTCAATTTTATCCTTTTGATTTTTATTTGTTCCAGATGTACCCACTTAATCTTTTTGCTTTCTTCTCTCACCATATCTTGATTAATTTCTAACTATAGCCTTACTTGATGCAATCATATTAGATTCAATCTCTACAACATCATCTTGCATTCCAGTTAAGGAAGTATACCTTCTTTCCCTGAGTAGTAAGGAAAATTCTGGATCAAAAGAACCAACAAAAGTAACTTTTGCAACTAGTTGCGATAGTTTGACATTTGCAAGGATTTTATTATAAAGTTTGTTAAATATTTTAATGAATTCTGAAACAAAATCATTATGTTTCTTTTTCAAACTCCTAAACTCAGTCAAAAAATATAAATGATCCTTCTTTTCACCCCATTGTCTAAGGAAAGATGATTCCAATGCATCCCAAGAATCAATAGAATTTGGAGGTAATACCTTAAACCATGTCCTCAAATCTCCTTCAAAAGTTTGAACAAATATCCTCATATATACATTTTCATGTTCAAGACCTTGATTATATGTAAAATAATCAAAGGTTGATAAATGTTCAAGGGTTGTGATCTCATCTTCTCCATTAAACATAGGTAAGAGTTTCAATTAGTTATTAGAAAAATTGTGTAAATTCCTTGGAAGGTTTAAAGGAGCATATCTGGCAGCTGCCTTATTAAAAAATCTAGGTGGAGGTGGTTGTTGTTGTGGTTTTTGTTGAGGAATATGTCCAACCATGACTAGATAGTCAATTGACACTTGTGAATGTTCAAGAGTAAGTGGATTAAAGAATATCATAAATTCTTCTTCTTTTTGAGAATCCTTTGGAAGAGATGCTTGGGGAGTTTCTAAAATTTCCTCTTTTGGTGATGAAAAAGGAAATTTGGGAGACTCTACAAGAGAATTATGAGGATATTCCTTTAAGAAAATATGTGGAGATTTCTTTAGGGATTCCTTTGGATAATTTTCAGTGGGATATATTTGAGAAATAACAGTCGAATCTTTGAGAGAAATTTCAATATAATTTTCAAAGACAAATTCAATAGAATCAGTGGTAGAAACTGTTAAAGGTTGTTTTGGAGAACTGGGAAGAGACAACTTGGAAGATGTTGTAAGAAAATATTTTGAAGATTGTTGTGAAATAATAGGACATTTTCTTTTTGTTTTAGGATCTGTAGAAGATGAAGGTTTAGCAACAAAAGGAATAGTAGAAGATGTTATAGGTATTTACCTAGGATTTCTCTTAGAGAATATTTTCTTTGGATCTGTTACTGGTGTAGTTTTCTTTGTGTCTGGTTTAGCCATGGTGTTCTTCTTTCCTGATGCCAATATTGAAAAGGTGGATTAGCCAAGTGAAATATTTTAGCCTTCCTGACTCTTGTTTTCCAAAAAAGAGTAGGTTTTCTTTGTTTTTATACCTAGGGAAAGTAAGATTTATTTAATTCGGTCACCATCCATGACACCAAAATAATGTTGTAACCCTTGATATGTTTCTAGCTAGGAAACTATGCCAAGGCATCCATAAAATTGATTTGATTTATTTAAATTAATCTGTTCTAGAACAAAGTATTTTGTTGTTTTTCTTTGGGTCTGTATTGCCAACTCTTTAAGTATTTAAAGATCAATATTTAGAGGAAAAAATTCTATGTCTTAGACAACTGAATAATTTAATGAATAAGAGAAGAAGTGAGAGAAAAAAAATCTGAGTGAAAAACAATGTATCCTTTGATAAGTATTGTTTCACCTTTTATATAGAAGAAATAATAATATAATATGTATCTTAACCAGAATATAATTAGAACATAAAGGAATACTTCGTTTATATTAAAAAAGGAATAATATATTTTAAGCACAGGTCTTCTTAATACTCATAGTATGTTGAAGAAATCTGTAAATTTTAAAAGGTACCTTAATAGTTTGTGATGGTAGTTCTTGTACTAAATTACCACAAACATGGCCTTAGACACATTCAAGAAGAATATAGGAGAATGAAACAAACATCAAGAGAAGAAATCACATGATCTGAAACATAGAAGTTTGAATCTCAAAACCTACAGAATTTTATTAAAGATTTGATCTTTTCTCCAGCCAAAAAGTTCCCCCCCTTTACATTAAGTTTTTCGTATCTATTTATACAAATTAGGTCATAACCAAAATGGTTATCCGGTCCCCTTTTCCTAGCTTTTCAAATACAACAAGATCTTTGGCTTCTAGAAAATGGGACAGTTGGATAAGACAACTCCCGATTTTCTTCAAATTCTATGGTGAGTAATCATCATTTTTATGTTGGTTGGACATCCCAAATCAAATATACAATAGTCATGAAACACAACAACCATCATGTTTATCTTGGTAAGCCATCATGACCGCTGATTTGTTTGATGGGGTTTCATCCCACATTCACCAGAAGGAACATTTTGAATGGATTTATAAGGACAATTCCTTCCCATTTTGTTTGAATGTGAGTGGATGGGCTACACAACTCTATGCGCAAAATTAATTTTTAGATGTGGGGCCCAACTTTACTAGGTCTGCCTTAAACCCTTCTTGTATAAATAAACTGGTTGATGATTATCTTGGTTTTTGATGGCCCAGTGATCCTAGTGCCCAGATGGATCGACACAGTGGCTATCAGAGCACTGCATTGTAGAATTCTTTCGGGCTTAGACACCCAGGGGATCGATTCCCCAGTGGCCCGATATATTAATGAAAGCTGCAATGAAATCACTTTTGACGTCATCTGGGTCCCACAAACATGTGATGGATTGATATTGGTCCAGGTTGGTAGTGATGTGGCATGGAGCATGCCACACGTCATTGAGATAGGTGTATTATTCCATGCCTTGGGTAGGTCCCCCATCATCCATGCGTCAACATTTCATTTAATCTGACATGTGTCTTGGTGGCAAGATGACATGGCACCAGATCAAAGGAAATATGCAAAGAGTGTTTCAAATGCGATCATTTCCCGGGGTCCGATATGCCTTAAAACTTAAGATTAAATCTGGACCGTCGATCTCACCTCGAGAAACGATGGGAGTCGTTGATATGATGTGTTGAAAATCCAAATTGGATAAGATATTGAAAACATCTTTTTGACATCATCTGGACACGTGGAAACTTTGAACTGGCCCATGATGGCACTGAGGTGGAAGACGAACATGACACGTGTCATCTTGTTTTAGGATGTTGATCTGTGTCTTTGGTGGTTTCTAGGTGTCCATGTGGCACTTGTTGGTTTTCTACAACGGAGGTTGTGATGACAAGTGATGTGGCATTGGATCGGGGTTATATGTTGTGCATTGTTTGGAGGTTTTACCTCTGGGGGGGCGGTGGTCCAATTCCCCGGTGAGTTAGATGGCTCGATGAACCGGGACACCGACTATCCGGCACCGCTGGAAATGTTGTCACTTTACAAAAACTCCCAGGAGATGGTATGGCGATATACTGTGAAACTGAAGAATGGAACTGGACCTTCGATTGCACCCAATGAAATGCTATGAGCTGTTGAGATGGAGTGTTGGGCGTTTGATTGTTCTCCATGATCCACCTCTACTATCTTGTGGCATCAATTTCACAACATTTTACTTCACTCCATGTGGCTTCATCTGAAAAATCTATCTGTGATCTCATGTAATCTCTCAACAAACTTCCGACTCTATGCAACTATATGTGCAGACCTATGCGCCAAGAGTAAGAGTCATCAATCAATAAACATTTTTAACATCGAAAAAATAAGAAATTACTAAAATTTTCCACACATAATGAAGGAAATGAGGACACAGGTGGTCAAAAAGTCGACATAGTTCAAAATTATAAGGAATGCAACCATGTCATGAACAAATTGAAATTTTTGCAAACTTCAACCATTTAAAATAATCCCGTCACCATTATTATAAGTGAAAATCTAAGAGAATGTTGAGGAAAGAGTTAGACATCAATTTGAAATATGATATGAGGCACAAAAAAATAAACAAATTTTGTGAAATTTGGAAAAATATTTCTATATTACAACAATTTCCAATCGATTCAATGGGCTCGGTTTGCCACTCAACAATTTTGCTCTTTGAAAAGAGACTTTTATTGCTTTGAAATTGAATCTTATTTTTAGTTATACTTTAAAAAGAAAGCAATACTAAATCCCTAATCCTATAACACTAATGAGAGCAAAGCTAATATGTGTAGATGAAGAAGATGGATTCTCAAAGCATTAAGAAGGAATTCTTCACTTTAAGAATAATTAAGATAAACTAATGATTTTTTTCCTAAGAATAGATATAAATCATTAGCATCTACACTTTAATGATAACCATAGATGATCTAGAAACTTTTGAACACATTAAAAATATAAGACAAAAGCTTATGTAAACATGTTATCAAATTTCATAAATTTATCAACAACCTCTAAAGAATTGAACAACTGTCAAACAAATTTCCAATGAACTAACATACATCTAGCCTAAATAAAAGATAAATGATAACTTAATTTTAAAGAAATAATTCTATCACATTCATCATTGTTCAAAAGCTTGCAATTGTTAAGTGAAATCATAAAAATAATCATTCATAATAACAACAATTTTTAAACTTGATATAGGAAGAAACATATCAGAAGATTTATAATAATTGAAATAAAGAAAATTTATCAACATTAAACAATAAACAATAATTCAAAAGTTAACAATCGTTTTGAGTTCAACACATAAGATACTTTTCTTTTCAATATTAAACTAAAATTTATGGAGAACAACAAACTCTAATTCAAATCAAGAAAATTTCTTAGTAAGACACTGAAATAATAATAAAGGATCTTTGTAAAAAAATATCAAATTTGCTTCAATATTCTAATTTTTGGTGTAGAAAGAACTTAACAGTGTTTAGGCAAGAAAAATATTCCTTATAGCTCTAAAATTATTCCCTTGGGCCTTCACCCTCTTCCACTATTTATAACGTGAGTGTCTCCATTATAACATGTGTTTCCTTTTTGGAGATCACAGAGGGGGTAGGGTATGTATACCTCCATAGACATTAATAGTCAAATCACTGTGTGGAGGGGGTCCCTTATGCCACAAACAAAGGGGTCTCATACACCAATTTGGTGTCTGACTTGACCGTGACCTTAAAATTAGATTATTATTATTATTAATGATTCTATGCCATCCTCCTCTCTAATATCATGACATCTCCTCAGTAAAATCGACTCACCTTGCAATTACATGGAGACAACCCACATAATTATCTTAAACTGATATTTGACCCACATAATTATCTTCAATTTATCTCCAAAGATCAAATGATATCCTCATAATCTACCTTAATGAACTCATGGAATATCCCATGGCATGATTTCCTGTAGATTGGCGATGCTAATCTTGTTGAAATAATAAAACTGCAAAGAGTATTATTATTATTATTGATATATTATTCATAGGATCAATCCCCATTGTGGATTGATCATGTTGGTTATTGTAATATGACCAAATCCCCTTTTTTGGATTGGTCAAAAGACAATTGTAATAGGAAGAATAAGAAGTCGGCCCCAATAGATATTAAAGAAGCCCAGAAATATAATAAAGGTGGGTTTACACACCCAGTTTGAGAAGTCGGCCCTACCAGTGAAGAGACACTTCACATGTGCCATACTTGTATAAATAAAGGAGGCTAGCGCCTCACTTAGACATAACTCACTTGCTCATTTTGAGAGACAAGTTTAGATCTACGACCAGAGAAGAAGGAGAGAGAGAGTGGCGCATATCTGGGAGAGGACTTTCTGTATTTATTTAAGAGATCTCTTGTCATTGTATTGGCTATCTATATTAAGGAAGTTTTGTTGGGTTTTCTTCCCCTAGAGGGTTTCCCAGGATAAATGTTGTGTCTCTTGTGATTGTGTATTTCTCAGTGATCTTGGTTTATGCTATTGTTATCTAATTAAATGCAAACATCTATAATAATGTCTTAAACATTAACATGGTATCATAGCCAAGAGGAAGGAAGCATCTTTCACAAGAGAAAAGTGAAAAACGTCATTGTTACAGTACATGAAAATTAGGGCTTTTTGTTGGTGAGGTATTTCAGCCCCAAAACCATCTAGAAAAGTGTGCCCTCCCCCAAGGATCATTTTGGCACCTTCAGCGCACCTTTTTAGTGGCTAGATCTCCCGGAAAGTGAAACCCTAGTTTTCACAAAGTACCAGAAAACCAAAGTACCAGAAGTACCAGAGTACCAGAAGTACCAGAAACCCAAAAGCACCAGTCCAGAAATCCGTAGATCAAGTTTGAGGGGGTAAATGTTGGATTTTCAGAAATCTGACTGCACCAACTAACTCGCCTCAGCTCAGCGCATCTATCCCCTGGATCAGAATTTCAAAATTCAAAGTTTGAAAAATTAGGGTTTTCACATAAAACCCTAAGTTGCAGTCTCAGAACCAGTTGCAGTTACAGTCATAGAACCAATTGCAATCACCCTTGAAGTTTTCTTAAGAGTTGGTAATGATTACTGTTACTACCAGATGGAGCCACTACCTGCAAATTCCATCAGAGGTATGTACTCACATATGTTTAATGGTTAAACCCTAAAGAGTATTTGCAGGAGAAGGCGTCTCTTACCATAGATCCAGAAGGATCTCAACATCCAACACATTCATAGGAATGATGCAACCCAGGTGTGATTATTCTGATATGCATCTATTTGTCATGACATTATCTTGATCAGTGTTGCATGTTGAAGCTATGATCAAATTATTAGAAGTATTAAAAGTTGATCATAGAGCTTATCCTCTAACCTAACCTTTTATCAAGATAGCATATTGTCTTAGTACAACAGACATGTTGAATAAAGCACTCGTCATCTTGAGTGAAGGAGACTTGGAAGAAAATCAAGCACGCATTCCTGAAGGCAAGGCTCTAGGTTTGATTAAATCAAGATTAATAAGATTCAAAGGTACACATGACAAGTTGATGACTATAGTTGAGATAGCAACCATCGTAAAGTATTATAATTGATAGCATGTGAGCATATAGAGTTAAATGCTTTGCCTGATACAACTAACACCTCCTCTAGGAGAAACCTCGTGTGTTAGTACCAGGTTGCCATGGAAGAATGCTTGGTCACAACACTATGAGAGTGTTGACCTCATTTCATATTGTATTCCTTACCTTTAATCTTTTCTTCAGATAAATTATAAGTGATAGCTCTAAAGGAGCTACTATGATGATTGTTCATGCTACTGATTTATATTATCAGAAGGATATTATTCTTGCTTGTTGTTTTGTTGACCTTTCTCCAGGTCACATGTAATAACCTTGAGGAATCTATAGTGAAGGTTGCAGAAGGCAATGTGCTAAAGGAGAGACCATAAATGAAGCAATCATCATTGGAAAAGAAGAAGGTGGCTTGCATAAGCTAAAGGGTCACTTAGAAGTTTACATGACCCACGCCATTGAAGAATCTTGGCATAGAATATTAGCTCACATCAACTACAAGGCACTACCATACATATGTAAAGTGGTCACAGGTTTACTAGAACTCAAAGGTGACCATGAAGGTGTATGCAATGGATGTGCACAAGGGAAGAACATCAAGAACCCGTTTCCAAAGAGGGACACCAAGGAAAAAGGAGTCCTAGAACTCATTCATTCAGATGTATGTGGCCTAATGCCATCATCCTCCATTAGTGGGTATGTATACCATGTATCATTCATTGATGATTATTCTCATAAGACCTAGATATATTTGAAGTGTTCAACAAGTTTAAGGAATTCAAAGCCTTGATAGAGAACCTTTCTGTAAGGAACATTAAGATACTCAGGTCATATAATGGAGGAGAATATACCTCAAAATAGTTTGTGAACTTCTGCAAAAATTTTGGGATCAAGAGGGAACTCACTACTCCCTATAATACCCAACAAAACGGTGTAGCTGAATGGAAGAACAGAACCATACTGGAAGTTGTGAAGATTGTGATCCATGATCAAGATCTTTCTCTGTGCTTATGGGAAGAAGCATCAATGGAAGTTGTTTATGTGTAGAATAGATTCTCCCAAAGTGCACTTGGGCTCAAGACACCAGAAGAGATGTTCACCGAAAAGAAGCCAGAGGTAAGCCATCTCAAAATATTTGGCTGTCCAGTGTTTATTCATATACCTAAAGAAAAGAGAAACAAGTTGGACCCTTCAAGAAAGAAGGGGATATTTGTGGGATACTGTGAGGTCTCCAAGGCCTTAAGAATCTATATACCAGGTCAACATCACATTGAGATTAGCAGGGATGCGACCTTTGATGAATATGCAACGCTCAAGAAATCTAAACTGTGCTAGCTTGAAGAGGTATATGAAGAGGAACCTGTAATCCCTAGTACTGCAATGAGGGAGGTTCCCAAAGCTGCAGAACCAGTGAGGGAAGTCATAACTTCCCTTGATGAGGAACTTCTAGAAGACCATGATATATTAGAAGTGAAAGAACCTCCTCAGATGACAATCCTCCATAAGAGAAAGTCAGCTTGGGATAGAGAGATTATTCAAGATGGAGAGAAGTATGGTGTTCCCCAAGGAACTACGAGATAGGTGAAAAGACCAAATCCATTCTCTAGTTATATGGCTTTGATGTGTGATCTCCTAGAAGAAAAGCCTACCTGCTTTGAAGAATCCATTCAGAGGAAATAATAGGCAGATTCCATGACAGAGGAATACTAATCCATAATGAAGAATGGGAAATAGTTCCTAGATCGAAGAATAAAGATGTGGTATCCTCCAGATGGCTCTTCAAAATAAAACATGTTGCTTATGGAAGTATTGAGAAGTATAAAGCAAGATTTGTAACTCGTGGATTTTCCCAGAAGGAAGGCATTGACTATGAAGAGACATTCACTCCTATGGCCAGATACACTTCAATCATAACCATCATAGCTCTTGCAGCTAAGATGAAGTGGAAGCTGCACCAGATGGATGTGAAGACAGATTTCCTAAATGGTGTCATCGAAGAGGAAGTGTATATAGAGAAACCTTAAGGATTTGAGGTTGAAGACAGGAAGTCTCATGTCTGTAGATTGAAGAAATCCTTATATGGATTGAAGCAAGCTTCTAGATCTTGGTATGGTCGTATAGACAGTTTCTTGACGAGCTTAGGTTTTACCAAGAGTAAAGAAGACTCAAATCTCTACTTCAAAATTATGAACAATGAGTCAGTAATCTTACTGCTATATGTGGATGAATTATTCTTAACTGGAGAAGAAAATCTCATCACTGAATGTAAAAAGAGACTTGCCTTGGAATTTGAAATGAAAGAACTTGGCCTAATGCATTATTTCTTAGGTCTTGAGGTATGGAAGAGTCCTGAGAAGATCTTCCTTAACCAAGGGAAGTATACGGTCGAAATATTGAAGAGATTTGACATGTTGGAATGCAAGCCCATGAATACACCCATGGAAGTGAAGCTGAAGCTGTTGGTCGATACTTCGTCAGAATTGATTGATGCCACACTATATAGATAGATTATTTGATCGTTGATGTACCTGATGAACACCAGACCAGACATTTGTTTTGTCGTGAACACCTTGAGTCAGTTTCTAGTAGAACCTAGATGTGTTCACTTAGTGGCTGCAAAACATGTGATGAGGTACCTTAAAGGTACAATAGATTATGGTCTCAGCTATGATGGAGATCATGATTTCACATTGAGTGGATATACAGATGCAAATTGGGCAGGAAGTGTTTCTGATAGGAAAAACACTTCAGGATGTTGTTTCAGTTTGGGATCAGCTATGATCTCGTGGCAGAGTAGGAAGTAATCTAGTATTGCTCTCAGCACAGTGGAAGCAGAATACATTGTTGCATGTTCTGCCAGCTGCGAAGCTATATGGCTTCGAAATTTGTTGACCGACCTATTTGACTTAGAGATGAGAGAAACCTTGATTCTATGTGACAACCAGAGCTGCATAAAGATGACAGAGAATCCTGTATTCCATGACAGGTCGAAGCACATAGAGATCTGTTATCATTACATCTGTGACATGGTACAGAGAGGAGCCTTAAAGCTCCAGTATGTTAGCATCGGAAGTCACCCCTGGATTGCATCAGGAGTAGAGCCCGACGCCCATCAGTTTTTATGTCACGATTTGTTTAATGGGGTGATCGATTGGAAGCCAACTCAAGACAGTGTGGTTCTAACTCTAAAACTAGGCTAGGTAGGCATGGGCAGGTGAGGTCTTAATCAAAATTCAGACAGTAAGTTGTAGTAAGGGTGAGTAGGGGGAAGACTTGTATCAGAGAGGTGCAAAGGTCTGTCGTAAACATCAGGTTTCTAACGGGCTATGGGAGAAGACATCTAAACACAAGATCTTCTTGCATTCAAATGAAAAACGTCGGAGAATACAACAATGCAACAATAAATCCTTTATCATAACATGATTGCAATAATTTGCACGAATCAGTCATTCACGAACTCTCTCAGCATAAGATGAAAATTAGATGGAGTAAGAAAGAATGTCTTTCATAAAACAAGAAATCTCACATATAGATGCATAACTAGAGAACTAGAGTGTGTTAAAACTTTACAATCGGGAGCTTCGCTCTACCATCAATCCTTCCAAAAATAGCGAAAATGCCTACATATACTCAAAAACAACAACATCAGCAAAAACAAGATGTTGCATTAAAAACATTGCGTCTGCGTGTCTTCTGACAATCTGCGCATGCAGAATCTGGCCGATCGTGCACCCAAGACTTGGTGTCCCCTCGGCCAAATCGGATGGCTATTCTTTGTCCGACGCCACCTTAACTGCACATGGCTCCTGCAAGGGAAGTAGCTGAGCCATTAAGAGTCAAGCTAGAGTGTGAATACCTCCTTGGAAAGTCGAGAACTCGGCATGGCTTCCCTGGAAAAATGGGTACACAGGACCCTCTCGAGCAGTCTGCTTGCCAGACCCTCCATTCCTCGCATTTAATGAATGAGGAGAGGCCTCAACCACCCTTTCTCGCCTTCATTTACTCCAAGTGAAAACCGGGATCGAGGTCGGATCAAATGGCACTTGGAGATTGCGGTGATTCCTTCTGTGAATATACACGACACCTTCGGCCCTTCTTGAACAACTCTTTTCTTTCCCAAGTGACCACGAGTTGTGACCATGTGCTCGTTCCCAAGGCGCCTTCGACGTTCGAGAATGGGGAGGAGCTAATCCTTGCTTCTTGAAATCGCGATGAGCGAAACATCGAGACAACTTAATATGGCACAATGCATCCCTCTAGATCTGACAGCTCTGAACTCTCCCAACGATGTCGTGGGCCTGGGCCCTGGACACTCCCAACACCTCACGTATCGGGGATATAAAGGAGCTGCACTTTTTGCGTCGGAGTCACGATGAGCGAATAGGCAAGGAGTCTAATCGTGCACCAGGTGTCTCCTGTGGACGGACGGTCGACATTTCCTTGTGATACTGTGGGCCCTACTTTGAGCACCTTCAGCGCTTTCAGGGTTCGGGGTTTCGAGAGATAGGACAACATGGAACCTTTACCCCTTGAACTCCCGATTGATGAAATGCTGACGCGAGTGGATATTGCACCACACGTCCTCTGGATGGACGGTTTTTATCTTTCCCTACACATAATATGGGTGCCATCCATTGTGTTATATTCGACACACCTTTCTATTCGTGATTTCCCGCCAACCGTTGATATGCTCATATGGATGGATCCAGACCATTGACACTATAATTGTGCCCGCTCGCTTGATTTTAAGTCCGAAAAGGACTTCTTCTGTTCAATGCGCTTGGGTGCTCCTCGTGCAACCTGTAGACTTGGATATCCCGATGCCGAAGACAAGTAATTTTTCTAACAAAGTACATTATCACGGATGAACAAGTTGCTGACGTGTTGACCAAGCCTCTATCTTGTGTGAAGTTTGAGTACTTCAGAGATAATGTTGGCATATTCCGAAAGGACCTTCCTCAAAAGGGGGAGTAGTTGTTGTGATGAGATATTCCCTACTTCTGACCTTGTGGTTGTGACATAAATTAGGACGTGTACCTTGCTTTTGACCCCGTTGTCAGATGTAAAGCAAGATGAGACGTGTACCTTGCTTCTGACCTAATTGTCAGATGTAAAGCAAGATGATATGTGTTCCTTTATTCTGACCAAGTTGTCAGACATAAAGCAATATGAGATGTGTTCCTTGTGATCCAGGTGGATATTGGTGGCCACCCACCTTTTCCAAATGGCTCAAAACAGTTTTCTGGCAATTTTGGCAATTTACTATTTTTAGCAGGTTTTAACTTTCGGGGCCATTTTGAGGGTCCAAATGAAGGTTTTTCAAGATAGAGGTTCTCAATAATATTCAAAGGAATAATTGATCCCCCCAAAATGAATCTCCTCAATGATACCTTTCCAACGAGCTATCACACGCCTAAAACGAAGATCGTATGCAAAAGTTACGACCCCGGGAAGTTGATGTACTAACTTACCCAAACGGGGCCCACATGACTTTTGGCGCTTCAT
>ML781487.1:426054-471059 GCA_009831015.1 Picea engelmannii
TCTCTGAATGCCCTCTATGGCCTCAAACAGGCCTGGGTTATATAGCTGGGAAGTTGGTTTCTCATCTCCAACTTCCTCCCAAAATTTAGGCTCCAAAACTACCCAATAACTCCCAAAAATGGAGAAAATTAACTAAAAATAGGTTTAATTACAATAAAAACCCAAAAAGTAGTTTAAAAACCCACTTTATAGTTATAATATGGGCGCATCCCCCTTCAATGGCACGCGCCCCTTTACTCTCGTTCATATGGGGGTTTAAACGACCACGGGCTGGGGCTTAGCCCCCAACCCTCTCATTTATGCGCCATAATACCATACAATATATTTAATATTGTGGGTTTTATGACATAAGAAATAATGTGGCGCATTGGTAAAGAACCATTTCTTAAGTTGTTGGGCTTGGTGGTGGTCGTGGGTTCAAATCCCATGGACCCCAAAACAATTTTTGAAACATGCCACTTCAACTAATGACTGGGTGCCACGCGGCTGCCCATGACTGGGCCACGTGGCATCTCCCCATTTGACGGATTAATGCCACTTATCATCTATTGACTGGTCCAGTTGTCTGCCACATGTCTTCCTTGTCAGCAAACCTACCCAATCACCATCAGCCAGAGAGTGCCACATCATCTCCTGCACAGTCAGCATGCTGATACATCATCATTGACTTTTTGACTAGTTGACCTTTGACTTTTTACCTGTTTGGGCTTTCGATCAAAACGTGATAACTTTCGCATACGGAGCCCATTTGACAAAGTAAATATACCGTCGGAATCAGGAAGATGAGACAGATGCAATGGCATTGTTTCTTCATATTCTGAGCACTTTCATTTTTGAGCATTTTCCAAGCCCTGTCAGGCTTCTGGATCCGATTTCAGATCAGAGAGAGAGTGACACATATCTAGGAGAGGACTTTATGTATTTATTTAAGAGATCTCTTAGCATTGTATTGGCTATCTATATTAAGGAATTTTTTCTGGGTTTTTTTCCCCTAGAGGGTTTCCCAGGATAAATGTTGTGTCTCTTGTGATTGTGTATTTCTCAGTGATCTTGGTTTATGCTATTGTTATCTAATGAAATGCAAACATCTATAATAGTGGATTAAAAATTAACAAATCTTTGATAAATTCATTATCTACTTTATCTAGAATGATATGGTTGTATCATATATTGATATTTTTCATAACTGATGATACCATCTGGATACATGCTTTGTGGACATCAGTTTTCCTTGGTGACTAGACTCAATGATATTGGAATTTCAATACTTAAAAAAAAATACTTAGGGTTTATCTCATTAAGACACATCAAAGCTCAATCTGAGACGATTATTTATCATGATCTCACACCAACAGTCTTTGTAATATTCCAGATATAAAAAAGTATGCAGAATAGAAATAAATAGATAGAAATGGAAGATGAACAACAATATAACCAAAACAACAACACAATAATGCCAAAATGATACCAAAATAACACCAGAAAGAGCACTTTGATTACTGAGAGCAAGGTTCACTTGAATCTTCGAGGGGGAAACCTCTAGCAGAGCAAATCTCTATCACAATAATATCCAAGAAAAAATTTCTCATACCCTCGACTCCTATTTATACTAAATATGTCTATAAAAAGAAACATCTGGAGGAAGATACTTCTAGAAGCATAAGCTTCTATTAAGTCTTCTTACATTGGAATTATTCTTCCTTATTGCTAGGCCTTATTAATATTGCCCTTTATTACATCAAAATTTATTATTCTACCTACGTGAGGGGTTAGGTACCTAACATGTCCTCCCCCTTAAAAAAACCTTGTCCTCAATGCTTGAGATGTGGAAATTGTTGCAGAATGGTATCCGGTTCCCAAGTGGCATCTGTTGGAGTTGTATCTTTCCACTGGAATAACACTTCCTTGATGGTTTGTTGATGCAGAAGATGCTCACGGTGGTCCAAAATAGCTTGTGGTTGTAGCCAAATGGAGCCTTCTTCATCCAACTTGGGAAGGTTGGTTTGAGTTTGGCACTTAGTTCCAATCACCTTCTTTATGCAGGAAACATGAAAAATATGATGGAGCTTAGAATGACTAGGCAAAGCTAACTGATAGGCCACCTATCCCACATGCTTGAGAATGGTATAAGGACCATAAAATTTGGGCACCAGTTTCTGACAATGGTCAGCCTTGAGGGACGTTTGCTTGTAAGGTTGCAGTCTAAGAAAAACCTGATCCCCTTTTGCAAATTGACGTTCAAAGTGACCTTGATTTGCTTGTTTCTTCATGTGATTATGGGCCATGAACAAATTCGCTTTGAGGGTACAAAGAATATCCTCTCGAACTGTAGCATTTAGTCAACCACCTGGACCTTAGAGACACCTGGAAAATATGAGATAAATGAAGGTGGACTTTTTCCATATACTGCTTCAAAAGGAGTCATGCAGGTAGATGTATGGTACGAAGTGTTGTACCACCATTCAACTAGTGGTAACCATTGAGCCCACTGATTTTTACTCACCGATGTAAAACACTTCAAATATGTTTCCAAACACTTGTTGACAAATTCTGTTTGACCATTAGTATGGGGATGATAAGATGTGATGAGATGCAATTGAGTGCCTTGTAGCTTGAACAATTCTTGCCAAAAATTACTGGTTAAAGTTGGGTTGCGATCAGAAACAATAGAATTCAGCATGCCATGAATATTGAAGACCCGATCCATGAAAAGTTGAGCCACAGTGGATGTTGTAAATGGGTGTTGAAGAGAATAGAAATGAGCATACTTGGAAAGACTACCAACTACCACCATGATGACTGATTTATTGCCCGATTCAAGTAAGTCTACAATAAAATCCATAGAGATATCCTGCCAAATAGCAGGTGGAATCAGAAGTGGTTTTAGTGTGCCATCATATTTGACTATTTCTCCCTTGTTGCATTGACACACATCACATTCAAACACAAAATTACAAACGTCATGTTTCATACCATACTGTAAAAAAGAACATTTGACCATGTCATAGGTTTTGGTAAACCCAGAGTGCCCAGTTGTGGGTGTAGCATGAAGCTCATAAAGTATTGTGGATTTAAGTTTTGACTGTTTACTTTAATACAAATGGACTTTGTATCGAAGCTCATCATGGAGCCAAGAGTACCCTAGGGAAATTAGAGAATTAGACTGCAATTGTTGTATCAGATCTGAACTTTTGGGATCGTGTAGCCATTCCTGGCGAACAACCTAGAGCCAATCTGGTACAATGAAGGAGAGAGGAAAAAAAAGGACCCTTCATCTTCATATTTTCTAGAAAGTGCATCAACAACCACATTGTCTTTTCCTTTGTTGTAAATGATCTCATAATCATATCCAAAGAGCTTAGTCACCCATTTTTGTTGCTCTAGGGAGGAAATGTGTTGCTCCAAAAAATACTTGAGGCTTTGATGATCTATCTTAATTTGGAATTGTTTCCCCAATACATAAGGGTGCCAAAGATCCATGACATGCATAATAGCCAACATTTCCTTTCCATAGATTGATTTTCCCAAATTTATCTCAGACAATTGTTTGTTTTAAAAGGCCAAAGGATGACCCTCTTGCATAAGGACAACGTCAATTCCTTTCCCTTAAGCATCACATTCCAAGACAAAGATCTTTGTGAAATCAGGAAGGGTCAGGACTGGAGTGGTGCATATGGCCATATTCAAGGTTTGAAAGTCTTGAGCAGTTGTTGCAGTCCAAGTGAAAGAATTATTTTTAAGGAGTGTAGTGAAAGGTGTCACAATCTTTCCATAATTCTTAACAAACTTGCGATAATAACTTGTTAATCCCATAAATACACGCAAGATTTTGAGAGTCTTTGGGTGAGGCCAATATTGCAAAGCTTCAATCTTTTTAGGATCCACCTTGATGTCGACCTTCCAAACAAGATGACCCAAGTACTCGAATTTTGGGGCGCTAAAATCACATTTAGATTGTTTCAGGAAAAGTTGGTGCTAAGAGAGTAGATGGAGAACTCGATCCACATGAGCAAGATGTTGGACATAGTGTCATTTATGTATTGTCATTGATGTCAATAGTCAATGTCAAATAGTTGGACGATATGCATAGACTAAATCTTAGGAGAGTTAGAAAATGAATATCAAAGCTCATAAGAGATGGCGCATTGAAACTCAGTAGGTATGGCACGATGAAACTTGGATCATCATTGAAACACAGTAGGTATGGTGCGATGAAACTCTGATCAAATCAAGACCATTTATGTGCAATTGTCAGATCAACAATAGGGATGAATTGTGGAGAGCGAAAGAAGAATTAAACGACTCGCTTGTTACAATCCCGCAATCAATCTAGATCGGCATATCTCATAATCTCAAAATATCGACGACTGTGGTTGATCCAACAAACGATCAGATTAATTTGGACTAAGTCGTGATCGTCAAATGCACCATCGCCAAATCAACAGCATGGATATATTGTGGAGAGTGAAAGGAGAATTAAACATCGTGCGATTTCCAATTCCTCAATTAGTCAGGACCATCAGATCTTATAGCTTCAAAGATCGATGATTGTGGTTGACTCACCAACAAACGCACAACTTCAAATTGTGGAGTTCGGGTGACGAGTTAAAACACTCACAAGTTATGGTTCTGAAATCATCCTTGATCGTTGATCTGCTTCGAGTGTCTTCACGACTGTTGGATCTCTTTTTAGTGGAAGGACAAGATAAGATGAAAGGTTTGAGAATTTGAAAATCCAAATTCCTGTCAGCCGTCAGATTAAAATTAAGTGGAAGGACAGGATAAGCAAAAAGGATTAGTTCTCGATTATCTGAATACCTGTCAGTCGTCATATCAAATAAAGTGGAAGGATATGATAAGCAAAGTTGGAGGCCAGTTAGATTTAAACCAAGGAAAAAAAATACAAATCGAGTCGTTGATCTAAGACCTTGATCAAATGACTATGATTCACTTCGGGTCTAAATATGCGAGGAGGTTATGCTCTAGGAAAATCTCACTTCAAATTTCCAGTTTGATATTTGAAATTCCCGAAGCTCGAAGACTCGGAGAAACGAAATAAATTCTCGACCGTTGGATCATCCGAAGTAAGCCTCAACCGTCCAATTGAAAAGGAAATGTGGTAGACCACCTCAGCAAAGGACACATGGGAGATCACGTCAGCAAACCACGTCAGCAATGATATGTGGCAGACCACGTCAACAAGGACGTGTGACAAAACACATCAGCGAGGATACGAGTCATCTGATTTGAAAGATAACTTCGGGTGGATTGTCAATTGTTGATCATAGTATAGTGGAAGGATAGTGTAAGTTTGAAAAGTTGAAATCCTGAAGTTCTGAAGAGAGAAGTTCTGATAGCTGTCCATATCAATGTTTGATTAAGTCCTAGCCATCGGATTGAACAATAGAAGGATGAGTGTAAGGATCAAATCTGACCATTGATTTGTTTCCATGAAATAAACCCTCTGATCTGATTCGAAGGTTTGAAAAGTTGAAAACCCAAAGTTCCGAAGGGCGAAGTTCTGTCAGTCATCCATCTCATTATAAGATTGAATCATGACCATTGAATTGATAAGAAATAAAGTTCTCGTTAAGCCTAACGTCTGGTCACCACCATTGGTAATGTGATATAAGAGATTTAAATAAAATATAATACATCGTTGTAATTGGTAAGCCCATGGTTTTGTAAATGCTCAGTCACATGTAATGGTTTGAAGGAAGCGCCTCCGTAGAATTCGGTTCCTGTGAAAATAAAAAAGGTTCGAGATCGAGTTTAAAGGATGAAATTGATCCATATGTGATCAATTTACGAAAATACTTCACAGTAAAAATAATAATCAATGATTATGGTTAAGTTAAACAAAGAGGTACGATGGTTCAAAACCAAGGGACACAGTGTGTCACTCTCACACCGTTTTGAAGAATATATAAACGAGGAAGCATGTTAAGAAGAGGTGTGTTTTTGCAGTCTGAATCAGAGAATATATTAAATTAGAGAAATAGAGAAAGATGTAGAAAAAGACTTGAAACAAAAGTTAGTCCAAATTCAGAAAATCAAGGGTGGTTGGGTGGTGCAAGGGCAGGTTGGTGCCTGCAGAGGGAGTTGGTGCTTCCTTGTTAGTTGTAGCTGACTAAACATGGGGTTGTAGCCTCCTACCAGTTGGTGCTAGTGAATAAGGGTGTGGGTGCATCTTGATCAGTTGGTGTTGATCAAAAAGGAAGAATATCTTCCTTCTATGTAACATGTAAAACAAATTTTGCAGTTAATAGAAAAGCGTTTATGGTTTTTCCCATTTGGGTTCTACGATAAATATTGTGTCAAGATTTTGTTTGCATAAATAAAAGAAAATTGACAAAATTATTGTGTCACCAATTCACCCCCCCCCCCCCCCTCAGTGACATGATATGATCCTTCAAAAGATGGTATGTTCAGGTTTTTCTATAGATGAGGATATCATCAAAGATAACTAAGAAAAAATGCTGAAGAAAAGGACGAAATACATGATTCATGAGGCTTTGGAAAGTGGAGGGAGAATTACACGGGCAAAAGGGCATGACCAAAAACTCATAGTGGCCCTCATGAGTTCTAAAGGTAGTCTTAGGAATGTCTACCTCTTTCATACAGATCTGGTGGTAGCCAGAACGAAGATCAAGTTTAGTAAAGAACTAGGCACCACTCAATTCATCCAAGAGGTCATCAGTGACATGAATGTGAAATTTTTCTTTAATGGTGACTTTGTTGAGGGCATGGAAGTTAAAAAACATGTGCCAAGAACCTTATTTCTTAAGGACCATAACCACAGAATAAGAGTAGGGGCTCGTACTTGGGCGGATAACACCTAAGTTGAGCAGTTCTTGAACCATTTTCTCAATTTCATTATTTTTGGAAAAGGGGTGACGATAGGGACGGATATTGGGAGGAAGAATTCTTAGGACAAGGGGAATGGAATGATCATGAACACCATGGGAAGGAGGGAGTCCATGTGGAGTGGAAAAAACCACTTGATGTTTAGAGAGGATGGATTGGAGGTCCTGTGGCATAGAGGGTGTCTCAATTGCTTGCATGGCATGGAGTTGGGCAATAATGCCAGAATGACCTTTTTGAGCAGCTTTTCCATGCGATGGGAACTAATGATCTCTAGGGAACCGACGATGATGCCTTGGAAATTATATTGGTGGCCTTCCTGGTTGAATTGCATGGTTAATTCCTTAAAATCCATGAGAATGGGACCAAAAGTACTTATCCATTCTGCACCCAACACAATGTCACAACTGCCCATGTCGATAGAAAGCATATGATATTTCATGTGGTATTCACCAATTTAGAGACACACATTTTCAAAATTCCCTTCACATTTTATGGACTCGCAATTGGCAATCATGATTTGGAAATTATTGACTGCACGGATATAGCAATTAGTTTCTTGGGCAATGCGACGATGAATACAATTATGGGTGCTTCCACTATCAACAAGAATGATGACCTTCATATGCTTGATGTAACCAATTATCTTGAGGGTTTGGGGAGCAGAGAAGCCAGTGAGAGAATTTAGGGAAATGATTGGTTCTACTTCGGGAGGGTCTGATGGAGGGGTTATGTCAGTGGGTTCAGGTGCAAAGACACAAGGGGAGCCTCAACATCCTCTTCCGTAACATCCTCCGAGATGGCCATAAAAAAAATTTGTTCCTTACACTTGTGTCCCAGAAAATATTTGTCATCACAATTATAACAAAGCCCTTTGAGTTGGCATTCAACCATTTAGGCCCTGGTCAATTTTTGGATCTTTAGTGGAGTAGAAGGATGAGTGGTAGTTATTGGTTTAGTGGGAGGAATAAAGGAGGGTTTTTGGTTTTGAGAAGAGACAATTTGTTGTGCTTCCTTAGATCTTTTAGTATCCTCCACCCAACTCTGAGGCCGAGCCATGAGGACATGGGCACAAATACCATCCTTCAGGCCACTGATAAAACATTCTCAGAAAAAAAACACCAAACATGCCCCATGTATGAAAAGAAAGTCGCTCAAAAGCGGTTATAAAGTCTTCCACTATGACAAATTGTTTCAACTTTGTAAAACTAACTAAATGGTTGGTGTCAGTGTCAAAGCGTTCATAAATCTCTGCCACAAAGTGTGTCCAAGCAACATACCCTTGGTTGGTATTTTTTCTACATTGCCACCATTGCCAACATTCTTGATCTGGATGGAGAACACCATACTGAAGTTTGGCCAACTCATTTGTAATGCCATACAAAGAGAAATAATGTTCCATTTGAGTTACCCAACCAGTGGGATCCGAGCCATCAAATTTGGTCACATCCACATGCAAAAGGCACAGGTCACGCTGGAAGTGATGGGGATGAAAATTATGGGAATGAGAGGAAGTTTCACCTTCGATATGAAAGGGTGGGTCAAATAAGGGAGGATCTACAGGGATATGCATCTTGGTGCAGATCATCATAGCGACAGATTGAAGTTGGGTAGTAATGTCTTTTTTGAGGTCTTGTTTGAGTTCCTCGATTGAGGAGACAATGAAGGAATGCATGTTTTTATTGATGGTGACAATATTGGCACTGAGTTGTCTCACTTCTTGTTGGGTCTCTGTGAAATTAGAGTGCAATGTATTGAAGCGAGCTTCCAAGTATTGGCTACGGGTATGGGCGATGATGACAAGGGAACCAAAAAGGGGCGGGTGGGGCCACAGAGAAAAAAAAATTGTTGAAAAATGATAGGTATAAATGCGATAAGGAAAAAGAGTGAAATCAAGCGGAATAGGTCTCAAATAATGGTGCCAACGGGATCCAGACTTTTTTTTTTTTTACACCTGTGGAGTTATGCTTTGATCTGAATAATATTTCCATGATGAAATGCCCAAATGCTTAAGAGGAAGAAAAGTGTAGAAATTTGGAAACTCGAATGCTAGAGACACAGTTGCACGGTAATAGATCTTGTCTGATCTGTTTTTTGTTTCCATCCCCAAAGGTTAGGTATTCAAGGGTTCTACAGACAAGGGTTTTCCCTGTGCTATAGATGTCTGATATACGTGTAGGGTCCAATAGTATTACTCAGCCCAATATCTCAGGGAACCAACCAAGGAGGCTAAATCGTGCCCTTAGTCGTACTACCCGATTACCCAGGTACTAGAGAGTATATTCCCGAGTGTTGTTCTCCGTGGCACTATAGTCAATGTTATAACCCTAAATTTCTCTACACATGCATACATGGACTTGGCCCTCTTGCATTTTTTTCCAAAGCACTGTTGCATTGATCTTCTTAAAAAACCAATTTTTTTAAGATGTACGTGACATGCACCATCACTTCCCATGTACATACACTTGTTGCACCACTACATCTCACGTACATACGCATGTTTTACCATTACAACCCGCGTATACTTGCAAAAGTTGCAAGGAATTCGTTGAGATTACGGGCTATTGGGTAGTTTCCCAACTAATCCACCTGCTATAGCCCGTCACCCAACCAAATAACCATCCTTTTGTCATATAAAAGGAGGTGTTGGGGTCTCATTTCAAGGATAAGCATAAGAACAGTGAAACTCTGCCCGATTTCACTTCCCCTCGCCCAAGATATTGCTGCCTTTTGTGAGAAATTGCCTCAGCATTCCCTCATTAGCCCCTTCTTCCTCCATTTAACCCATTCACTTCCTAAGAAGAGATCAGAAGGTTGAGAGGAGAAGTTCATACAAGGTACACTTGGAGCTTGGTGAAGAGGGTCCCGGACTAGGTTCACGAAGCGACAACCGACTTTGATTGTAAAGGTATAGTCATTGTGTTATTAATAAAAGAATTACATTTTCTTGTCCCAAATGATGGTGTATTGAATACTTTTATTGATTTATGTTTGACATTCTAACATATAACCCTAACTTATATATGGAATAACATGCTCTAGGATTTTTTAGGGGATTTTGGGTTGTCTGATTGGTTTTTCTGCCTTTCGAGTTTCTTGCAAGTTGTCTGAGTCTTTTAAGGGATTCTAGTCACCTTCGGGTGCCATACGAGTTCTCCTTTCTCTATAAGACTATATTTATTTTCAGTTTGGTTAAATAAATACAAACGTGTACGCACCCTGTCTTTAGTCATCCCACGTACATACACGTTGTGCTCAGTAAACAACCCACGTACATATGCAGGTTGTCGAAGCAATAACCAACGTCTTTGGTTTAGGAAATTTTTTGAAAAGAGGAAACCAACCTCTTTCCCAATTGAGGTTTATAATACTCAGGGTTTCCTGATTCAATCCAGATTCTCTGTTTTACAGTTGTAGCTTGGGTTAGAATTTAGTTTACTTGTCCTTTTGAGTTTTTTGTGTTTACTTATGAAAGGGTTTTAAGCAAGTCTTTTGAATTATAGATCCGCCTTCTTGGTTTCTTGAATGATTCCTTGCAATCCACAGTGGGCTAGGAATCATTTTCAGTCTTGTTTTAATGTTCCTTTTACCCCTTTCACTTGCTTTGAAAAAAGAGAAAAAAATATTTATTTCAGTTTTTTTGTTTGAAGCAATTTAAAAATATATATATATATTTATTTTCAGTTTGGTTAAAGTAGTTAGAGTGGGTTATTTGCTAGAAATGAAAAAGAGTTTGTTTTTTAAGTTCTTTACTGATTTATTGAAACATAAGTAGCTTATAGTCAAGCGAAAATTCATTTTAGGTCTTATTTTTTATAGATCTTGAAAAAGTTAGTTAAAGAAAAGTTGGTTACAAAGAGTTTGTTGTAAATCTTTCATTTTGATTAGAAGTAATTTTTCTTTCAAGTTTCTTCTTTTTCTCCTATTTTTCATCACTTATAACATCACTAGTTTCACTACCATATCCCTTGAGTAAATAAATCCATTAAAACGAACGCTAAATCTAAAATTAATTAGAATTTCTATTTTTGTAGGGTCAACCAACTAGTTTAGGGTTAGGGCCTTGAATTAGGTTGGAGAGGAAACTCTTCAAGGCCGTTAAAACAACATTGGAGTCAGAGTTAGGGAGTGTTAAATTCTAGTTTCATAAAAGTTATCTGGGACCCCCCTCTAACATAGGGGCTAAACACAAGGTCACGTGAGGAAAGGCAGTGGAGATAACCCCTTCAAAGTTGGACTAAACGTAGTGGGGAACGCATATTGAGGATCTATTGTGGGAATACTATCGACTTCATTTTCCTACGGAGCTTTGTGGACCTCGAATCCATTTGATATCCTCCATTGTCTTCCGGACCACTTGCTTTCGATACCCTTGATAGGTTTCAGACTTGTTATCCTGCACATTGTGATCCACCTGACTATTGATTGTACCCGCCTAGTGACTGACTGTGAGTTGGAAAGTTAGTTGTCTATATTCTAGGGACTTACACGGGTGACTGCGGGGGTATACTGTGGTACCTAGGGCAGACGTTGGGTCACACTTCGCAGAGTATACCCAGAGGGTTCTTCCGTGTTCAAGTTACACTTGCACTGGTTAGTTTCTCTAGTGTTGGATGGCGTAAATGTTCTTCCTACTATATAGTTGTTTTCTTGATTTTATTATATGAATTTTTATAGTGTGTGCTTGTTTTAAATGCTAGTTAAGCCTTACTATGTCATTTGATATTTTCAAAAAGTTGAAGATCAAGAGCTCCACCGGTCGTGAAGGCTTCAAGGCATGTCGTTGGTTGCATTAGAGCCACCTCTGCCACCATTATGATGAAGACTTGACCAACAAGGGTCGTTCGAAGTGACCGGGCCACAAGAAACTATGCTCGAGCCTGCTTTGAGAGGATATTATTTGACTATGGAGGAACCTACTATTTCTAACCTTGGAGTGAAAGATCCTGGTCCAGCCAACCCTCCGATTACTGACTTGTCGGTGCCAATCTTAGTACAAGTTGTCCCTCCTAAGGTGACACCTTCCGAGCGTCAGATAATTTTACAAGAAGTCATGCAAGCAAATTCTGCTACTTCATCTGGGAGTCCTCATACTCTCGTTTCGGCTACTACCACAGGGGGTATTTTTCCTCCTAACCCACCTTCGTCATTCCATACCATAGTGGTCTCGACTCCCTCTACCTTCGGCAGTGGTCTGATACCGTCATCGACGATGACCACTGCTCTGTTTACGCGAAGTGCTAGGGATGATTTTAAGGATAGAAATTTATTTTAAAATGTAGAAACCTTGGCGAATCTTACCAATCATTCATATGCCAACTATAAAATGTTTGGTGATATTTTTGTAAATATATTCAAATTTCTAAGGATTTTATATAGTTTATATACAATTTTGGCGATTTTTAAGGTAAAATAATTTTATCCTTTAGAATTTGGGCGAATCATTTTTAGAATAGCGAATCATTTTTTGGAAAAAACCATGGAAAATAAGCCCATAAGCGAAATTTATCCCCTAAAATCATCCTTGCGGAGTGCGACATAACCTTCATTCTCATATGGGATGCCCAACTTTGATTTGAACTCGGTCCTCACCTACTCCACCTTACAAACTATGGGTCTGAGGGAAGGCAGCTCAAACACTCTCGTGCAAGGGTCTACTAGGGGCACTTCAATCCCCTTTAATGTTGTCCCTTACGGTGGGGTTCATATACCTCCTCTGTCCCCCTCGCTCAGTGGTTCTTTCCAACAACCCATCAAGCCAAATTCTAACTACAACTTGTTTGGAGAAGGCAGTTTAGGACCTTCATCTTACACTACGTCGGTGGGATCCATGTCGTTCTATTTGTTCGACACGTTTGGGAACAACACTTTTTATTTGGCTGCCATCTCGACTGGGGGAAACCCCGGTTTTGGGAAACAAAACCCTGTGCAGGGTACTATTCCTACACAGGGGGAAAGTACATGAGTTTTCTCTTCACAGGGACTTTGGAATCCTTGCCAGGGATCAGTTCCCTCACAAGGGATGTCGATCAAGGGAAACACCTTCCATGGTCAATCGAACCCCGGGCAAGTTCAATACCTATGCCTGTTAGATCGGCTGGGGGTATTCCTTTCCAAAATCCTTGGAACACAACACAGGGAAAAATCCCCGCCCAACCCATGTCGTCCAATTATGGGAGTCAACTGATGATATCCCAACAAACATAGTTTCCATACGATGGTCAAGGCCATGATTTTTACCAGAACCTAGGCCAACAACCCAACTTTTCCTGGCAACCTGGTGCCAGTCAAACTCTAGGACCCCTTTTTCTTGTACATAATACTCAACCCAAACTACCATTTCTGGAAACGCTACATATGCTAGACTTGTCAAAGTTTCTCAACAACCCAATTTGTCATGATTCATGTTGGCCCCCCATGCAAACTAAGTTTCCCTCGGATATTCCAAAATTAGAAGGAAATCCTGGCAAAGACCCTGGTGATCATGTGACAACCTTCCACTTATGGTGCTCGTCAAATTCATTGCGAGATGACTTCATCCGGTTGCACCTATTTCAACGCACTCTTATTGGGGGTGCCACAAAATGGTATATCGAGCTCGATCGCTCGAGGTCTTCTTACTTTAACGACTTGGCGATGGTCTTCCTAAACCATTTCCAGCTACCCATGAGATACGATGCTGGCACCCAATTGCTCGCCAACTTTGAGAAGACTTAATACAACCATATCTCTGATCACATTCGAGAATGGTGACGTTGGAAGAGCTTGATTAAGGTACAAGTCCCACCATATTTCTTATTGGAGTGGTTCCTGAAGTCTTTGGTACTAGTTGTATCCAAAGATGTAGCAACTTCTGGAGTGTTTTCAAAGGAGGAGGTGATAATGAGAGCACAACAGCTTGAATTTATTTACTCTCAGTCCGACTTGCTCTATGAGATCTTGCCAGATGCGCCACGGTCCATCCTTGACAAGGCCAAACAAAATTTTGGACCCCACAATGATGGTATTGTGGGATCATCACAAGGAAAGTCCAGTGATATTTTGTCAAATCAATTGCAACAATTGTCGATACAATAGACTGCGGCCAACTAGACCTCCGATTCAAATGTTCCCCCTACCCAAATGTCATATGTACACAGTGTGAAGACAACAAACTCGAAGGCCAACTAGAAGCCCAAAGGAAAGAAGAAACAACGGAACAAGAAGGGTAAAGGGGGAAAAAAGGATAATAACAATGTTGGCGGGGGAAAAACAAAGAAAAGAAAGTTGAAGTATCTGTGTAACCTTTGCATGCAGGACCACCCAACTCACCTGTGCCCTCGACTTGCAAGGGCTTAGAATTTATTGGTGTAGCAACAACCTACTATGTTGATGAACCCATTTCCACATGGGCAAAACATGACTCAAGCTTCAACATCCTCAAGCGCGAAAGGGGGAAGTCAAGGACCCCCCACATCTAATGTTAATAACTCAACTACGAATGTTTACACGCTGAAAGGTGAAACTTATATAGAAACTAGGGCTCAAGATTACGGAATGTCGAAATCTTTTGAAAAGGGAAAAGAAGCCACAAACCCACCAGTTCCTCTCCAGATTGAGAAGACAATGGGAGAAACAATGGCATGCATCCCCAAAGGTGCATTCAAGAAAGATTCTCATAATCTGAATGAAAGGGATGCCCACAACTATTTCATTGTGGAGGATATGACACAAACCCCCTGTGCGATGTCTGCTTTGGAAGTCCTCCATAGATACCCTTTGTAAATAAAAGCATTGTTATCTGCCTTGGGATTTGTAGAGACTTGTAACCCGGGAGCGATCGTTCTCGATCCAACCATCTTGAAACCTCATCTTCCTTACCACGTTTTGTTTTATATATTAGTGGCTTACACCATGAAATATTTTACTTGGAATATCTTATGTACGGTGGTTGAAGAGGGTGCCTCGAGTTGCGCCATGTCATTGGCGTTTTGAAAGGCCATTGGACAACCCATTTTGTCTCCATCACCTACATTTCTTATGGATTTTGATGGTCGTTAGTTTCGACCACATGGAATCATTCCTTCTTTCCCCATGAAATTAGGAGGAAAGACCATGTGCGTCAAATTTGAAGTGGTCGATGTGCCTCTCGACTACAACCTTTTGTTAGGAAGGAGTTGGACCTATGCAATGCATGCAGTGATTGCTACAATCTTTCGACTCTTGTTGTTTCCACACGAGGGCCAGATAGTGACCACTGACCAATTTTGTTTCTTCCATCCTGACGCTTCATCGGGGGCATCCACGATCTCGATGATTGATAATCCTCAGCCCGACATCGTCAATGTAGGGTTTGGTTTGTGTCCATCATTGATGGGTACTTTCGATTACCTACCACCTTCTGGCGATTTCAAGCTTATATTGGTTTCCCCTGACCAACCTAGGGCTGAAAGTTTTCAAATGTCGTTGTTCTGAATGACTTACTTTCACAATCCATGGAATATTCCTTCCCCATCGAACTTGATGGAAGGGATAGGTAATTTTGGCATGGCCATGCCCTTGTCTATGGCTGAAGTTGCATACAAAATTTTCCAACATGATTTGGCCAACCCCGATACGACTCCCATACAGGAGTTAGATCCAGTTCTCGAGCCTATTTGGGCTCATGGTTCTCTTGCCACTATAGATTATTTAGACCTGGTCTTTCTATCAAACGAGTTGATTCTTGAGGCATTGAATAGTCCAGACAGACCCTGTGATGATCTCCATCATAGATCTTGCTTCCTCCCATAGTTAAGGAGAATAGAGGCAAGCAGATGTTTTTTTACTATGACTGGATATAGGTCTTGTCCTATTAATCCTCTGGATACGCATGCAGTTTACGCCGAGGGTAATATGGAGAGTATCACTGAAACGATCCCCATAGATATATCTAGAACCCATGACATTGTGGAGAATGTTTTCGTTGGAGTGGACTGCTCCCCCGAAGAGATTCAACTTTATACAGAGTTATTTAAATAATTCAACGACTTTTTTGCCTAGTCTTACGAGGAAATTCCAGGCATAGACCCAAGAATTGTTGAACATAAAATAACGACTTATCCTGATTCCAAGTCGGTCTGATAGAAGATTCATCCGGTGAATCCTCATAAAGTGACAACAATTAAGGCTGAAGTAGAGAAACTGCTTAAAGTCGGTTTTATCTACACCGTACAGTTGACGGAATGGGTGTCAAACCCCGTTCCGATTAACAAGAAATAGGGTACGATTCATGTGTGCATGGAATTTTGTGACTTGAACAAGGCCTATCCGAAAGATAATTTTCCCACCCCATTCATCGATCAGATTGTCGATGAATGTGCAGGCTACGAGGTTTTTTCATTCATGGATGGTTTTTTGGGATATAACCCGAAGAGCAACATAAAACAACTTTTATTTGTCCTTGGGGCACATTCACATATAATAAGATGCCTTTTGGCCTGAAGAATGTTGGAGCCACTTTTCAGCGGACCATGTCATTTTCTTTCCACGACCTTAGACATATAGTCGAGACATATCTTGATGATCTAGCATCACGCTCTCGCAAGAGATATGATCATCCCACACACCTCCAACTAATCTTCGAACGATGTCGCTACTATCAGATTCACTTGAATCATAACAAGTACAGTTTCTGTGTGACATCGGGTCATCTCTTAGGTTTCATTATTTTGACAACAGGGATCATGGTCGATCCTCTCAAGGTTGAGGTGATAGTTTAATTGCCTCCCCCATGCACAATACCCCAGCTTCATATCTTACAGGGGAAAGCGAACTTTCTTCAGCATTTTGTCACAAAATACGTCGAGATCACTAAAAGTTTTATGCATCTATTGAAAAAGGGAATCCATTTTTGTTGGGACGAAGCCGCTCAATTCTCTTTTGAAGCGTTGAAATGTGCCCTTATGTCTGCCCCTCTGCTTCGGCCTCCCGATTAAAAAAAATATTTATTGTTGTACTTGGCCATTACAGAGCTGACCATCGGCATGGTCTTGGTTCAAGAGGATGATATTCTCGAGGAACATGTTATTTATTACCTGAGCCAAAGCCTAATTGGGCCAGAACTCAACTATTCCCATGTTGAGAAGATTGCTCTGGAAGTAGTGCATGTTGTCCAATGGTTATGTCATTACATTCAGCTTCGTAAGACCACCGTCATTGTCAGTGTGAACCCTTTCCAATATGTGTTGACACGACGGGTCATTGGCAAAAATATCAGTAGATGGATTGTAATCCTCCAGGAATTTGAATTGGATTTTTTTTCCACGAAATCCAAAATTCCGTTGGCCGAACTTATTGAAGAACTTTCAGTCGTATCTAGTGATGTCACACCCAAAGAATCACCTATCAAAGGAGATATTTTTCTAATCACATATTTGGACCCCTGGTATGGAGATATACTAGTCTATCAACAGACTTTGAAGTGCCCTGCTTCTACTTTCCGCGACGAGCGTCGACGAATTCGCCATCAGAAATGAAACTATCTCATACTCTATGACACTTTGTATCATTGAGGTGTAGATTACATTCTTCACAAGAAAAAACCCCTCAATTTGCATAATCAATGGGAATTCACTATATTCGAAACTAATGAATTTGTGGGTGGGGTTTATGTTGGTGATTCAAGTTGGGTTTCGAGGGGTTGGGCAAACTCCCTCCTTGGAGGAGCACTTCGGATGTAGAACCGGGTCGCGTTGCTTGACGCTTTATCATATTAGGTGTGCGGCTCTATCATCTACCTGCAGGCAAGGAGACAGCTCTATGCCAGCCAGTACGATAGAATATGCGTTAGAAAGGGAAATCCCTATACTATAGTGCCTTATACATGAGGAAGTAGAGCTCGTTCTTAACGACTGTCACATTGGAGCATGTGGTGTTCATTTTTCTAGGTTGGAAACAACCCAAAATATTTTACATGTTGGTTACTTATGGCCTACGTTAATCAAGGATTGTGTTGAGTCAGTCAAGAAGTGCCACATGTGTAAGATCTTCTCTCGAAATATGCGGGCACATCCTTCTCCCATGTTTCCTGTCATTGTTGTTGGTCATTTCACCAAGTGGGGGATTGAATTTACTACATGTCACCCAACATCATCGTAGCAGTAGACTAATTCACAAAGTGGTTCGAGGCTATGCCAACATTTAACAATGATGTAGAGACAATGACTCTTTTCATTTTTAACTACATAGTAGAAAGGTTCAGCATCCCGAAGGATATTGTCATTGACCATGGAAGTCACTTCCAAAACAAAATGATGACCAAGTTAACATCAAATATTGCGTTGAGGAAAGAGCATTCATCACCCTACTACCCACAAGGGAATGATCAGGTTGAAGATGTGAATAAGTCTCTCAAGGCTATTCTTCAACAGGTGATCAATTCTTTTAAATAAAATTGGCATTTGTTGTTGTACACAATGTTGTGGGCCTATCGAACGTCTGTAAAGACTGCCACCGATTTCTCACCTTTTCAAATAGTATAGGGGCTGGAAGTACTCTTTCCTATTGAGTGTCAGATCCCATCTTTAAAGTTGGTAGTGGAATTACTGTCAGACACTTCACCAATTGAGGAACGCCTATTATATCTTGAGCAGCTCGATGAGAAGCGTCGTGATGTAGCCTCGGCCAATGAGGCTCATAAGAAATGAGTCAAGTGTCAGTATGATTGGTCCGTTCATTCTCAAATTTTCTCCAAAGGTGATCTTGTCTTGGTCTATGATCAAGACAAACATCCCCTAGGGGCAGGCAAGTTCAAACCCATGTGGTTCAGACCGTTCATCATGAAAGAGGTATTAAAGAAGGGCGCTTACCCTCTGGTTGAATTTGAAGGAAATTCCTTTGTGGAGCCTAGAAATGGGCTCTACCTCAAGAAGTATTACTCTTAGGTTGGTCGTCTAGGTGACTTCTTGTACATATGTATAGTTCTTATACAATTTTTTGTATTTTTGTTTTATGTACATGTAGTTATTTATGTTTTCTTTTTCACCATGGAAGATGTCAAGTGAATCAAAGGTGTTCTTTGGGTTCGTGAACGACGCTAGCTGATACACTCAGAGGCTTGCTTCCACAGCTTGGGTGATTTTCACACCCGGAGGCCAGTTGCTATCTTCCAGAGGTATCTGTCTAGGTGATGCCACAACAATTTCGTCGAGTACAGTGCAGTGATAGAGTTGCTTTGTGACACTTTGTCGCATGACATTTATCACCTCTAGGTCTACTTAGATGATCAATTGGTTGTGTCCTAGTTAAATGGAGTTTACCATGTTTACGATCCTACTTTGCACCGACGTTTCCTTAGGGTACGTCTCTTAGAAAATTACTTTGATTACATTACATATATCCATGTTCCTAAGAGATTTAATCAAATGACAGATACTCTAGCTAATCAAGTATTAGATTGGCATGTTGCACACACATAAAAAGAAGAACACACATACACACGTACATACATTTGTAAAAAATGTGATCCATAAGATGAATATATATATATGTGTGTGTGTCAAAAAAAATCATGAGTACATAGGTGGGTGTGAACGCCTCAAAAATAAAGTTCGGTAAACATCGCGGGGCTTATGACCTCATAAAATATACAATGATTCCATCAGCACATAAAACGTCTAACCTATCTAATCTTGGGGCCTATTGGCCCTGCCATAGTGAAAAATGACTTTGGCTAAACATCGAAAGAGCTGGAACCAAGTCTGTGGAACCCCCATTACATGAGGCTGCATAAAAGGCAAGAGATCCTTGATCTCATCCATAGGTACTGTATGAGTGAGCGCGGTGAGGTTGTGCTCCACCCGCCTCAAAAATCTCTCAGCCTCTATGACTGGAGGTCCCCCTGTGGTTGTTGGCCCACCGACTGCTGTTGGTCTCGCCTCTGGTCGAGGATGTCACTGAGTCCTTGTGAAGTTTGTCGGACGCACTGGTCCCACATATGTACATAACATATACATAAAATTCAATACTCTGATACATATATAAAATGATATATATAAAAACAATTAAAAGTTAAATAATTTAAAAAAATAAAATACCTATCTCTCCTCGCTCCTCTCTGGGAGGCATGGGCACATCCAGATCTTTGGAAAAATTGATTCTAGCATAGGTGTAGTCCTTTATCGCTAGAATATGTCGTGCCCACCAGTCAAAAAATTTATCGTAAAAGGCCTCTATGATCCTCCCTACACCATGTCGTGGTAGTAGTGCTACCCATCTGCATACTGTTGGGAAGGAGGCTACATGCCCCCGTACAATCTCTCTAGGACTCAGACTGGGCACTCTCTCGATGAAGAACGAACAAATAATAGTGCCAAACCCAAAGTTCTTGTTGCTCTGTTCTCAACACTATGTCAAATGCCTCTTCATGCATGTGAGCATGGTCGTACTCCAGTCGTATATATGTGCCTCATGGAACTAAATAGCACAGTGCATGTGCACCCAGGAAGCCTGGTGAAGGGCCACATATTCAATAACATGCCCAATACGTAGCAAGATCACTCTCAAAGAAAAACTGGTGATCTTGTGAATTGGCACTTGAGAACCTACCTTCTCAGTGCCGACCTCACAGTACATCCAGATGTAGTCCTCGATGTTAAAAGGCCTAGAGGGAATGTTCGCAGATCGATTGGTTCCCCTCTCCTTGAGAGGCCAGTCAAGAAGTAAATGTCCTCAGTCTTTGGAGTCAACAACCGTCCCTCTATCATGAATTCCTCTACATCTGGATGCCAGTATTCAACTAGGGCATTCAGTAACCTGGGTTTTTCCCTCATAAATGGACACCGAAAGAACTTCCACAACCCACATTGTTTCAATGCAGAAATAGAAGAAGGTTCCTCATCGACGAGTACATCAATTTCCTTGTGTTCCCTCTCCCTCCAATGGACATACATCCTAGTTCATGGCAGATAAAAGGGAGTTAGCTCTTGCATTTTAAGTTTTTTTTTTCCAAGATTTTGAGGGTGTACACGGGTTGTTTTGGTCATAGTCACATATGTATGGGGGAAAAGTGTTGTCTTCCAGAGTACATACGTCGACTGTCCTTGGACAGCCTACGTACACACATGGCCACTCTTTTTAGGAGAGCATGCCCCCTCAAAAACAAAAAGAAATGCATACGAGAGGAATTGAAATGTAAGAGGGATACATTTGTACTTACTTGGTCCGAGCGGAAATTCATTTCATCCTCTGAAGCTCCCATAATCAACTTTTTTAGCAAAGGGAATTTTTTCCCTTTTGGCAAATTCTCAAAATGCAATGGTGAAAATGAGTTATCAACTTATATTTATGGACTTTTTTGGCCCCTTTTGCCACTTTTTTGACCCCCTTTGTCGTTTTTCCTGCCTTGGAAATCATTAGATTTCATTCTAGAGTTTCTTATTGGATGTTATGATACATTTTTCCTTTTGGTTTGGTAACTTTTTGGGGGATGGATCACTTTAAATGTCCTTTGGTAAAGGTTGTTTTTTCCAACTTTTTGCATATAATTTAGGATTTCACCTCCACTTTCTGCATCTCATTGTCAAGTGTCGTAATTAGGTGGTAGATCCTACCTTTACATGGATGCCCTAGGTGGATCCTTGTTGCATTTTGGTGTCCATGATGTCTATAATGACTATAGGCTTGAGAGTTCTTGTTAGTCCTGTTATGATTACAAGATTGAGCCTCATTCGTCTGATGCACCATCATTCTTTGACTCACCCTCGGGACTCCCAAAATGAGCACATTGTTTTGTCTTTCAAGCTCGCTTTGAAATCTGAAAGCAACATCCGTCGAGGCTGCATTTATGCTTTTCGATCTTGTTTGGATAAACTGAGAAAAGTAACATTCTGGAGTCTTCTTTAAGCCCTTTTCAGACTCTCTAAACATGAAAATATTGTCGAGCGATCTTGTTTCCCTTCACACTCTCCAAAATCAAATTTGAAGGCATGTTTGTCCGACGGTAGTTTACCCCTTTTTCAGTCCGGCTAGTCAATTGTACAAATAAAGGTATACACTAGGAAACTCGGTTCACTAGAAGAGTATTTTTAGGCATAAGTTTACCCATTTTTCGGGCCTGGTGGACTAAATTTAAAAAAAGGAACATTCTCCTTTGTTTTGGTTTATCACCTTTTTCGGACCTTGGAGATTACTTACAAAAAAGGAACCCCCACAGAGTCCATATTTAATCTCTTTTCAGACTCCCTAAAATTGAAAAGATCGTCAAGTGACCTTGTTCCTTCACACTCATTAAATCAGTCCAGAAGAACATCTACTAGCATGATTTTACCCCTTTTCCATCCTGTAGATTATAGAGGAAAAAGGTACGCCTCGGGAGATTCGTCTCGCCGGGAGATTCCTCCTCAGTAACTTTTATACTTTTTCGAGATAAGGGGACTAAATTCAGAAAAAGGCTGTGAGTCCATAATTAAGCTCTTTTTAGACACCTTAAAATTGAAAATATTTTCAAGTGATCTTATCTTTATCACACTCGTTAAAATGGTTTTGAATAGACGTCTTTTTGGTGCAATTTTAACCCTTTTTCGAACCAACTAGACTATCTCTGAAAAAGGTACTCTTTGGAGTCTTCTTTTACGTTTTTTCAAACTCTCGACATGAAAAAACTACCGATCTTACCTTCTCTGGGCTCGTTAAAATTACATTGAAGGGGGTTTCATTGTGTCTTGTTAATCACAGTTGCATCTTTGATTCTTTGGCATAATGTCGGCTCCATGTTGCTCTCAACTGAACCTTTGAAGCATGCCTTATATGAAATCCTTGTATCACTTTGCCTCTGTGACCTGACACCTTGACCTATGGAGGAATTTTCCCTGAGTATCCTTTTCCTACACATGTCTCCTTACTATGAGCATTAGTGTGTTCCTTGCACCTTGAACTAGTATGCTTACTTGTGACACTCATTCCTCATTTGTAACATAACATTCTTTTATTCTTTTTCAAGCTCTTTATAAAATTGAAAAAGACAAAGAAAATAAAAAAAAATCCAAAAATATGGGATGGGAAATATGTATTCTTTTTTGGCAGCACAAAGAGTCACTCTTGGGAAAATCACATCCTTTTGTTTGTTCGCCAAGCATTGGGATATAGTATGATATTAGGAAGTTGTTCTCACTACATAGAGTTGTGTCCTCCTCTGTTTGGTTACTCTTCCACACACATGGAGAGTTTGCATTGCCTCCTGCATCATGAACTTATGTCAATGTCATGCTCCCTGAGTCTGATCATATTTCATTCTTTTGTCCAAGGGAATTTTCAACTAACCTGAGTCGAACTTTCTGTATTTTATCTCTTGATCTCATGAGTCGACCATCCCAAGAGTCCAATCAAGTGTTGATTCGAAATCAATGAAGTTCTCTGCCTGATCATCGAGATCCTCTTATCTTTTCCCGACGATCCATCGAAGACCTTAGGATAGTGAATTCATACACTCACATTGTACTCCTACCTGAGTTTTGAATATATTGAAGTTGTTTCTTGATCTATGAAGACCTCATCTCTAGCCATCGGGCATTATTGGCTTCTTGAACATGGATACTATACTTGTCTATCTTTGATTTTGAGATGTAGATCCACTGTGTATTGCTCGCGGCTACATTTTATGTAGTTATATGACTTGGATATGTAGTGTATTTTATTGGTAGCCATGATTTATTTCATCTTGAGCATGGGTATGCCAACCTTAGAGAGACAATTGTTATTTTGCAGATGGAACATCCCGAAATCTAGTCCCGGGCTCACTCGATGTCGTACATTGGTGAAGATTTTGTAATGTATTTTGGCCATTAGATGATCTTTTGACCTAATCATTAGGGGGAATTTGTTATAACCCTAAATTTATCTACACATGCATACATGGCCTTGGCCCTCTTACTTGCATTTTTTTCCAAAGCACTGTTGAGTTCCTCTATTTAAAAAACCATTTTTTTGAAGATGTATGCGCCCTGCATCATTACTTCCCATGTACATACACTTGTTGCACCACTACAGCTCATGTACATATGCATGTTGCAACATTAAAACCCGCGTATACTTGCAAAAGTTGCAAAAAATAAAAAATTGCAAGGAATTCGTTGAGATTACGGGATATTGGGTAGTTTCCCAACTAACCCACCTGTTATAGCCCGTCACCCAACCGAATAACCATCCTTTTTTCATATAAAAGGAGGTGTTGGGGTCTCATTTCAAGGATAAGAATAATAACTGAGTACTCTACCCGATTTCACTTCCCCTCCTTGCCCAAGATATTGTTGCCTTTTGTGAGAAATTGCCTCAGCATTTCCTCATTAGCCCCTTCTTCCTCCATTTAACCCATTCACTTCCCAAGAAGATATCATAAGGTTGAGAGGAGAAGTTCATACAAGGTACACTTAGAGCTTCATGAATAGGATCCTGGACCAGGTTCGCGGAGCGGTAGCCAACTTTGATTTTAAAGGTATAATCATTGTGTTATTAATAAAAGAATTACATTTTCCTGTCCCAAATGATGGTGTATTGAATACTTTTGTTGATTTATGTTTGGAATTCTAACATATAAACCTAACTTATATATGGAATAACACGCTTGTATTTTTATGTTTGTCAATCTTTGGATGCAGGTCAGCCCTGGGAGGAGGCATGCATTCAATAAAACTTCCAAGCACGAGGAGGTCATCACCAAATGTGGGATTAGAGGTATAGTTAGCAGATCTCCTTTTCCTTGCTTTCTTCATATGATTTTTGGTATGTTTGGGGTAGTATAGATAATTAATTGAATTTTAGACGGTTAATCGATCTTCCTACATTCTGAACCCTGGTGTAGTCATAGGGGGGTTTTCCCGCTAGCAATCAGGCGGTCGATCGATTTATCTATGGAGGGCTTCAAGAGATCTAGGTCAATCCATATACATGTGTTGTATGATGTGCTACCACTCGAAGGGGTACCAACAGGGGTTACAAGGGTGGCCAACAAATGTGCGCTTAAGTACCACTTGTATTTGTTGCATGTATGAATCTCTAACCACGGGTTTATGCACGTAACAACAAATATTTGTAGCTTAAAGACGTTGGAATACGTCTCTACCCTGAAAAAAATTAACCCACAATTTTCTATTGAGGAAGGTGCTCTGATACCACTTGTAATATTCCAGATATAAAAAAATGCAAAACAAAAATAAATATCTAGAAATGGCAGATGAACAACAATATAACCAAAACAACAACACAATAATGCCAAAATGATACCATAATAACACTAAAAAGAGCACTTTGATTACTAAGAGCAATGTTCAATTTCCTCTTTGAGGGGGAAACCTCCAGTAGAGCAGAGCTCTATTACAATAATAACCAAGACAAAAGTTCTCATACCCTCGACTCCTATTTATACTAAATATGTCTATCAAAAGAACCATCTAGAGGAAGATCCTTGTAGAAGAAAAATATTCTATTAAGTCTTCTTACATTGGACTTATTCTTCCTTATTGCTAGGTCTTATTAGCATTGACCTTTACTACATCGAAATATTATTCTACCTACGTGAGGGGTTAGGTCCCTAACAGTCTCGAAAATTGTTACTAGAGGATTCCTTTTTTACTGTGTATGTGCAAAACATGTTTGATATTGGATTTCCCATACTGTAGTTGTGCCATGGTGATGTTGCGATCCTGGAGTTTTATTCAGCAGATTTCTTCACTATAGAAATGTAAAGTAGTGAAACCATTATATATGCAGAGTTACATGTTTCTCTTTCTGATTCATTCATGTCCCTTCGCCAAACTTCACTGTAGCAGAATTGTAAAATCTCTGACCAACGATGAACCCACAAATCCACCATGCATACAACAGGTTCAACCATCTATTTTTTGGCATCTGCTTTCTTCTGATTGTGCTTAGAAATGCTCAACCAACCCTCAGACGAGGTTGGACTACCTGACTTGGTGCTTTACTAGTTTCTTCAATGAACCTTCCTTCTGGATGGAGCCTCATGGCTGGCGCACACCTCCTCTACATGAAAATTTGTATGGGTTGTACCACTTTAATTCAAAACCTAAAACAAGAAAAAAAAACACAATTAAAATGAGAATGACATTAAAACCCTACATACTTTTGAAAAACATTTTTTCTTTATTTCTCTCTTATTTACTTTTTATTGATTTTTAGGAAATGACTAAGATTTATTCATTCTGTCACTTTTCCTCTGTGCTTATATTTTTATATCCAATGTGTCACACACCCAGTACGACAACCTAGATTTTTCTTTTATTTTTGTTTTTTCTTCAAGAGACAGAATCCCCAAATTTATATGGGGCCTAGCGCAGACCATCCCTTCCCTTATCCTCCTCCATGTGACTGTTGGCTATGACCACATGCCTTACCAAAAAGGCGCTTCCATCTTTCGCATTTCAGGATTTTTGTGTGCGAGCTCTCCTCGACTCCCTGTCCCTTGAAGTGTTGAAACCCGAAATGGGGTTAATGAGCCCCTTGGCTCCCCTTATTCCTACTCCATGCGACCACCTCAGTGAGCACACGCTAACACCCAATGGTGCTACCGAAACTCAACTTTCGAGATTGTTGTTGCAAGGAACCCTTGTTCCTTCAATCCCCAAAACACAAAATCCTGGTATCATCTAGATCTATGGTCTAGATCGTCGACTTGATCAATGGCCCAGATTAAATCCTGGCATTCTACCTTTCGGGATTTTGGCGGGGTCTTCACTCCTATTTCCCCGATCTCTAGAACCCCGACGACTTTAGATCTTCGCCATGTGTCCCTACAAAAGGATGGTCCAGATTCTTTCAGGACTCCTCCTTCCTACCACAAGACCCCGTCCGGTGACCTGGGACTCATCCACAGAGCGCGTCGGGGTTTCACGTACCAGGATTTCATGATTTGCGAAAACGAGGGGTCTTTCCCTTTGGTTTCCCGAGTGTCGAAACATCGAAACCCATTCACGTTAAACTGATTCAGGGTTTTGCATACTGGGATTTCGTGACTGGCGAAGACGAGGGGTCTTGCATTTAGGTTTCCCAAGTGTCAAAACATCGAAACCCATTCGCTAAACCGATTCATGGTTTCGTACACCGGGATTTTGCGACTAGTGAAGACAAGGGGTCTTTCCCTTTGGTTTCCCGGGTGCTGAAACGCTGAAACCCATTCACACTAAACCAATTTGGGGTTTTGCATACCAGGATTTTGTGACTTGTGAAGACGAGGGGTCTTGACCTTTGGTTTCCCAGGTGCTGAAAAGCCAAAACCCATTCACGCTAAACCGATTTGGGGTTTCGCATACCGGGTTTTCGCGACTGGTGAAGAAGAGGGTTCTTTCCCTTAGGTTTCCCGGGTGCTGAAATACCGAAACCCATTCGCTAAAATGATTCAGGGTTTCCAATACTGGGATTTCACGACTGGAAAAGATGAGGGGTCTTGCCCTTGGGTTTCTCGGGTGTCGAAACGCCGAAACCTGAGAGAACTACTCTTTCTTGTACAAGGTTTCCAGACACCGATCACATGATCCTTCAAAGGGTTCTTGGGTAATCATCCCTAGGCTTGGTGACCTGACTAAAAATCCTTCCTAATTCGTTGAGCTATGAACTCTGTGACAAGGGTAAGTAAACTCGTGGGTTTACTATAACGATAGTCTTTTCAAGGAACTCACTGTGGCACTGGAATGCGAGGAAACTTCCCGAGAGGAGGTGCCTTCGGGAAATCAAACCACGACATAGCGTGAGTCAAGTAGATGGAACAAATTTCAAGGGAACGGACTCGTATTCTGAACTTATTCATTCTATACATAAACTGATTATGGTCATATAAGTATAAGCATGCATCCATTATTTTCGATCAAAACACAAGGCAACCACTTCTATACAGAAACCATTTATGAATGTACAAACATGAGCATGCATCCAGGATATTCAATTCAAGATACAAGATATAAACACTTATCAGAAACACCAGGTGTGACGTGACTGCTGAGAGGGGTGCTCGTTTCCACCCAACTGTAGGCTCAGTGACTCCAGACGAATTTACCACTAGCCACCCCCGAGCTAGACCATGATGCTTGAGATTCAGTCTCCTACTTCCAGCTCAATGGAAGTCAAGGACGAAGGTTACTCTCCTTCTCCTTTATTCAAAACTCCCTGTATTTCCTAAGTTTCTCTCAGTTCTCTTCTACGATCTCTGTCACGCGTGCTCTCTCTCCTCTGTCGCTTACCACACTTCCTCTCTTGCCTTTTCTCTGCAAGATTGTGTGTGGCACGAATTTCCCCATCCTTGGTCAAGTCTGGGAGATTTTATAGATGGGCGGTTCACCCCCATCCCCTCATTAACTCTCGAGGATCCTCCCCACCTACCAATCTGATGGGAAATCCATTCCAGGGTTAGAGAGTTGCTTTGGCCTTTGAGCAAGTAAAAAAAACCAGTATGGTACTGGCTCAGTGGAAGTTAATGCAACCATTCCAGGTCCCTTCCACCACCTCTCATTAGCCATCATGGTCTCTTTTAGCACATCCCCTCCCCAGCAGTCGGGAAACACATATTCATAACATAATTTATATTCATCGACCTTTTATACAAAGGTCCATCAAATCAAACATTCACATCTTTGAGTCTTCCATACTTCTTGGCCAATATAGTTATTTTTACAGACTGGGGGAAACAGGGTGTTACAATTCCCTTCCCCTTAAGGAACATCGTCCTCAATGTTCTATCTATCAATATGACGTGTATGTATAGAAGTAAACAAAATAGGATATGCTTGTTTCATGGCATCTTCCATTTCCCATGTAACCTCATTTGGGCCAAAATGTTTCCACTGCACCTTGACCTGTGCAATGGTTTGGTTCCTGAGTGGGGTTTCCTTTCTATCCAGTATGCATTGAGGTTCTGGCAATAATTATCCCTCTGGCTCCACCTGGATCATAGACCAGTCAATTATATGATTAGAATCATGTACATATTTATTCAATAATGAAACATGGAAAACATTATGTGCTTTTACTGTGGGAGGAAGTGTTAGCCTATAGGCTACATGTCCCACTCTATCTAGAACTTCAAAGGGTCCACAATACTGAGGTGCCAACTTTGCACAAGATCCCATCCTCACGGAACTCTTCCTGGGCCTAACTCTGAGATATACATGGTCTCCCGTCTTGAATTCTCTTGGAGTTCTCTTTCGGTTGGCGTAACTTTTTTGTCTGTTCTAAGCGACCTTCAGATTTTGTTTTATCTTAATCACTTGTTGTTCCATTTATTTCAACATGTCGGGTCCAATAGTAGATATGTTTACTGGGTTACTCCAACTGACTAGAGTGTTGCATGGTCTACCATAAAGGACTTCGAAAGGACTCATCTTCAGGGATTCTTGGTAGCCGTTATTGTAGGCAAATTCCACCAATGGCAGGTAATCTTCCCACTTTTTAGGTTGATGCATTACATGCATTCTCAGCATGTCTTCTAATATTTGGTTCACTCTTTCCGTCTGTCCATCAGTTTGAGGATGATAGGTTGTGCTAAACAATAATTTGGTCTCTAGACCAACCATCAAGGATTTCCAAAAGTTGGAAGTAAATTTCGTGTCTCTGTCAGACACGATCTTTTTAGGCACACCATGTAGTCTGAATATCTCCTTCATGAATATGCTGGCAATATCTATTGCCTTGCAAGTCGATTTGACAGGGATAAAATGGGAAAACTTTCTCAATTTATCCACCACTACCATGATGGCGTCATTTTTTTTGGTTGATGTTGGTAATCCGGTGATGAAGTCCATGGAAATCGTTTCCCATTTTCATTCCGAGATTGGTAGAGTTTGTAATAATCTTGCTGGGTGTCAGTGTTCTGCTTTAACCTATTGGCATTCTAGGCACTTAGCTAAATAGTTAGCTATGTATTTCTTTAACCCAGGCCAATAGAATTGTTTCCTAGTGGCCATGATCATCTTCTGATATCTCGGGTGACCAGTATATGGTCTTTTATGTAGTTCATCCAATATGAACCTCTTCAAGTCGTCACAATATGGAATATACAATTTGTTTCTGTAAGTTAGTAGACCTCCATCTATCATCTGGTAACCTTCATAATTTATCCATGTGGGTTCTTGCTCCAGGTATGAGGTTACAGTATGGAAGAATGTGTTTGTTTCTTGTGCATTCCTGACTCTTTCTTTGACATTCGTCTTGCAGGTGCTCACCGCTGCTAGGTGAATTGTTTTCATACTTCTGCTAAGGGCATCGGCCACCTTATTTTCCTTCCCTTTAACATGTTTGATTTCAAAATCAAACTCGCTAAGGAGGGCCATCCACCTAGCTTGTCTGGCATTGAGCTTTGGTTGGTCAAATAGATATTGCAATCCATAGTGGTCTTTCATAAGTACAAATTTCCTTCCCAGGAGGTAATGCCTCCACATTTTTAGGGCATGCACTATGGCGGCCAGCTCTAGATCATGGGTCACATAGTTGGCTTCATGCTCATTCAATTTTTGGGATTCATAGAAAACTACACTTCCTTCTTTCATAAGGACTCCTCCGAGCCCTTCCTTGCAGGCATATGTGCACACTAGGAAGTCAGCTTCGGGATTGGCGATCTTCAACATGGGTGTGTAGGTCAGTAGATGTTTTAGGGACTAAAACCTTTCTTCGCATTTTGGGGTCCAAAGGAATTTAACTCCCTTATTTTGGAGGGTGGTGATTGGACAGCCAATCTTGGAGAATCCTTTTATAAACCTCCTATAGTATCCTACTAAGCCCATAAAGGATCTGATATCTGAAACATCCTTTGGGGTAGGCCATTCCATGATAGACCTGATCTTGTCAAGATCTACTGCTACTCCCTCTTCAGATATGACATGGCCCAAGTAATGTATTTGCTTCTGGGAAAAGTCACACTTGCTAAACTTGGCATAGAGCTGATGTTCTCTTAGCACTTGAAGCACAAGTCTAAGATGTTCCTCATGTTCCTCTCTAATCTTGGAGTAAATTAATATATCGTCAATAAAAACCAATACAAATTTTTCTAGGAATTTGTTGAGCACATTGTTCATCAAGCACATAAAAGTGGCAAGGGCATTGGTCAATCCAAATGGTACTACCACAAACTCATAGTGACCATATCTCGTCCTAAAGGCATTTTTGTGGATGTCTTCACCCTTGATTCGGACTTGATGGTATCCAGATCTCAAGTCAATCTTTGAGAAAATGGAAGCACCTCCCAATTGATCGAACAGGTCATCGATCTTGGGTAAGGGGTACTTGTTCTTTATGGTTACCTTATTGATTTGTCTATAATATATGCACAGTCAGAGGGTCTTTATTCTTCACAAACAGAACTGGTGCTCCCCATGGGGACACGTTGGGTCGGATATAGCCTTTGTCCATCATTTCTTTTAGTTGTAGTTTAAGCTCAACTAGCTTGGGTGTGCTCATCATGTAGGGTGTCCTAGACACTGGCACCGCTCCTGGTGCAAGTTCTATCGAGAAGTCAATGTCCCTTCTCGGAGGTAGACCCGGTACCTCTTCCAGAAATACATCTCTATATTCTCTTAATGTGGGGTGGTCTTCAAGGCATGGTTTGTCATCTTCAACTGATTCCAACACCTGTATTGCATATAGTGGACATCCCTTTCTGCAATACTTTCTCATTTGAAGGGTTGATATTCATCTCACCGAGACAGGTTTTTGGATCCCTTGAAGGGTTATCCTTCTTCCTTCTTCACTTACACATTCTAAGGTTTTATGGTAACAGTCCAGTCTGGATTTATATGTGGCTAGTTAGTCCATACCAATCAACAGGTCATATGATCCTAGGGGTAATATGTTAAGGGTTGCTTGGGTGGGGAATTCACCCATAGTGAATTGGCAAGATGGTATGACCTTCATTACCTTTCTTTTTGTGCCAGTGGCTAATTGTACCAACCATGGCTTGGTGTGTTTATGTGGCTGTAATTTACACTTATCAACAGCCTTAGGGGCTATATAACTCAAATTTGAACCAAGGTCAATTAGAATAGACACTATATGGTTGGTGATCATACCTTCCATCTCCACCACTGAAGCTTGGTGGTCAGCTTGTTTATTATCAAAGGCTGCATAAATTTGCGGCATGCTCCTGGCCACGTCATTGATGGTGGTAGCTTCTTGAACGTTGTAAATTATTTTATTGTTCTGTTGTCGGTGTGAGCAGTCCCTCAGTAGATGTTCTTCTCCACAACCCCAACATTTCAAGGGTTCTTTCTTTGGGTTATCAATCTTTCCTGGGGTAGATCCAAAAGGTTTATTTCCTCTCTGGGAGGGGAAATTCTGCTGCTGTACACTTCAAGTTGGGAAGCTCATCCTTGAGTCCTTTTTATAGTTTTTAAATCTTGGGGATTTAAATCCCTTTTTCTGGAATCCCGAATTATTCTTCTGCTTCCACCCTTCACGAGGTTCTATCTGATGCCCAAGTTGTTCATAAAAATATCTTGCCTTTCGAATAGTGTCCTCTAGGGTATTTGGCTCATCAAACTCAATCCTATTCTGATAGTCCTTAGGTAGTCCACCGATGAATCGTTACACCTTTTCCTTTTCTTCTTTTATATAGGGTACGTACCTCAGCAACTCGAGGAATCTGCTGACATATTCCTCTATGGTGAGTTGCCCCAGCTTGAGTTCATAGAATTCTTTAGTATTTTCGTCGAAATAATTTTCCAATAGATACTTCTTCCTGAAGTATCTCTCAAACCGTTCCTAAGATAGGTCTTCTTCGTGAATCCCTTTTACATTCTTAAGGTCTTCCCACTAGATGGAAGCCTTTCCATTCAAGTTGAAAGTGGCTACTCGGGCCTTCAAGTTTTCCGAGAAGTCATGGACTCTGAAATACTTCTTTAGTCCAAGCAGCCAATCCTTCGCTTCCTCTCCCTTCTTTATTTCACCATTGAAAGAGGGTTGTTTGGCCTTCTTGAATTCTTCGAGATTATGATTTTTGGAATGATTTCGCTTCTTCCATTTTCTTTGAGAATAAGAACTGGTTCTGCTGCTAGAAGATCCCTCTGAGTCACCAGTTTCCTTTCCAGAGGAATTGTCCGACGCGTGTCCCTTATCTCTAGGGTGGAACTTTCTCGAGGTGCTCCTCCCAATGTGGCCACTTAAAAGGCCACGTTTATGTATCCCAGATGGGCTTCGACTTCTCTTTTTCTGTCGTTGGTCCACGTGACTAGTGTCATGTCCATGCTGCAATTGTCTTTGTATGTCGGATAAACTCTGCAACAAGACTTCATTAATTTTCGTTTTCTTCTCTTGCTCTTTTATCAACCTCTCGTTGTTAGCCTTGCAGCTCTACAATTCGACCATGAGGCTTCTCACAGTCTTAGCTAGATCTGGAGGGGTCTCTACCACTCTCCTTTCGTCAGACTCTTTGTCTCTATTATGGGATCCATCCCCCACTTCGTGGTGCATCACCATTCTATGCGTATGTAGTTTCCCGTGGATGATCATCCACTTATTGTGCAAGAAAAACACTTGTTTTTAGTCAACATTATATTCATTCACAATCAACGCATAATTCATATTTTTCAAATGCATACACACAATAAGAATTTTCATTCTTAACTTTGGCTTTTGATAAAGGGGGTTAAGGTAGAGGGTTACTCTTTTTAAGAGTACTTCAAATGGAGTTTCTATGCAACTCGTTCATGAGCCCAAGCAGGCCAAGTGCTGTAACCATGCTCTGATACCAATTTTCCACACACCCACTACGGCAACCTAGATTTTTCTTTTATTTTTCATCTTTTCTTCGAGAGACAGAATCCCCGAATTTCTATGGGGCCTAGCACAGACCATCCCTTCCCTTATCCTCCTCCATGCAATCGCTAGCTATGACCACAAGCCTTACCAAAAAGGTGCTTCCAGCTTTCGCATTTTGGGATTTCTGTGTGTGAGCTCTCCCTAGCTCCCTATCCCTTGAAGTGTCAAAACCTGAAATGGGGTTAACGAGCCCCTTGGCTCCCCTTATTCCTACTCCATGTGACCACCTCAGTGAGCACACGCTAACACCAAATGGCACTACTGGAACTCGACTTTCGAGATTCCTGTTGCAAGGAACCCTTGTTCCTTCAATCCAAGAAACCCAAAAGCTCGGTATCATTCGGATCTACGCTCTAGATCGTCAACTTGATCAATGGCCCAGATTAAATCCCAGCATTCTACCTTTCGAGATTTTGGCAGGGTATTTACTCCTATTTCCCCGATCTCTAGAACCTCGGTGGCTTAATATCTTCTCCATGCGTCCCTACAAAAGGACGATCCAGATTCTTTCGGGACTCCTCCTTCCTACCATAAGACCCTATTCGGTGACCTAGGGCTCATCCACAAAGTGCGTCAGGGTTTCGCGTACCCGAATTTTGCGACTTGCAAAAATGAGGGGTCTTGCCCTTCGGTTTTTCGGGTTCCGAAATGCTGAAACCCATTCACGCTAAACCGATTCAGGGTTTCGCATACCAGGATTTTGCGACTGGAGAAGACGAGGGGTCTTTCCCTTGGGTTTCCTGGGTGTCGAAATTCCTAAACCCATTCGCTAAATCGATTCGGGGTTTCGTACACCAGGATTTCGTGACTGGCGAAGACAAGGGGTCTTTCCCTTTGGTTTCCCAGGTGCTGAAACACCGAAACCCATTCATGCTAAACCGATTCGGGGTTTCACATACCGGGATTTCACGACTGGCAAAGACGAGGGGTCTTACCCTTTGGTTTCCCGGGTGCCTAAATGCCGAAACCCATTCACGCTAAACCGATTTGGGGTTTCACATACCAGGATTTTGCGACTGGCGAAGATGAGGGGTATTACCCTTGGGTTTCGCGGGTGTCGAAATGATGAAACCCATTCGCTAAACCGATTCGGGGTTTCGCATACCAGGATTCCGCGACTGGTGAAGACAAGGGGCCTTGACCTTGGGTTTCTCAGGTGTCGAAACACCGAAACCTGAGAGAACTATTATTTCTTGTACAAGGTTTCCAGACTCCGATCACATGATCCTTCAGAGGGTTCTTAGGTAATCATCCCTAGGCTTGGTGACCTGACTAAAAAGCCTTCCTAATTAACTGAGCTATGAAATCTATGAAAGGGGTAAGTAAAATCGTGGGTTTACTATAACGGTAGTCTTTTCAAGGAACTCACTCCAGCTCTGGAATGTGAGGAAACTTTTCGGGAGGAGGTGCCTTTGGGAAATCAAACCAGGACATAGCGTGAGTCAAGTAGATGGAACAAATCTCAAGGGAACAGACTCATATTCTGAACTTATTCATTCTAGACATAAACCAATTATGGTCATATAAGTATAATCATGCATCCATTATTTCCAATCAAAACACAAGGCAACCACTTCTATACAGAAACCATTTATGAATGTACAAACATGAGCATGCGTCCAGGATATTCAATTCAAGATACAAGATATAAACACTTATCAGAAACACCAGGTGTGACGCGACTGTTGAGAGGGGTGCTCGTTTCCACCCAACCGTAGGCTCAGTGAGTCCATACAGATTTACCATTGGCCACCCCTGAGCTAGACCACGATGCTTGAGATTCAGTCTCCTACTTCTAGCTCAACGGAAGTCAAGGACGAAGGTTACTCTCCTTCTCCTTTGTTCATAACTCCCTGTATTTCCCAAGTTTCTCCTGGTTCTCTTCCGTGATCTCTGTCATGCGTGCTCTCTCTCCTCTTCCCCTTACCACACTTCCTCTCTTGCCTTTTCTTTGGAAGATTGCATGTGGCATGAATTTCCCCGTCCATGGTCAGGTCTGGGAGATTTTACAGATGAGTGGTTCACCCCCATCCCCTTATTAACTCTTGAGGATCCTCCCCACCTACCAATCTGACGGGAAATCCATTCCAGGGTCAGAGAGTTGCTTTGGTCTTTGAGCAAGTAAAAAAAACAAGTACGGTACTGGCTCGATGGAAGTTAACACAACCATTCCAGGTCCCTTCCACCACCTCTCATTATCCATCGTGGTCTCTTTTAGCACATCCCCTCCCCAGCAGTAGGGCAACACATATTCATAACATAATTTATATTCATCGACCTTTTATACAAAGGTCCATCAAATCAAACATTCACATCTTTGAGTCTTCCATAGTTCTTGGCCAATATAGTTATTTTTACAGACTGGGGGAAACAGGGTGTTACACAATGTATTATCAAAGTTTCACTCATGTACATACTTAAAATTATCTTTTTCGTCTTAAAACCTCATTAAGTCTTTAAATTTGATTACCTTGCGATAAAGTTGTGATTAATCCTTTTATTAGAGTCTTTAGGAATATGTTTAATGATATAGCCCCATTTACCCATAATATGTCATTATGGAACATGTTAAAGAAGCTTAGGATTCATATAACAAAATTAGAAAAAATATAAACAATAATGTCCAAATCATGCAGACCAATGTAAGATGCATGAAGATGGTCTTCTTAGCATAAACTCAAAATAAAATAGCAATTTTATCAAAATGTATTAGTGAAGAAGAGCATGATAGTTAATCATTCAACAAAATGATGAAGTTTGTACAATGATGAAAATCCTCAAATATCAACTCAAATTGCTTTGATGAGAACCATGAAATATTATCAGTTATTGAAGCCATTCCAAAATTCTTAATGATCACCCGAAAATATAAATTTTAGTAAGAACTCTCAGTCATAAAACTACTCTTTAATAGCTTTTCCATCATGTTTTTTCTTCAATTGTCAATGTGTTTAGTAAGCATCATCAAAAGGAGTAATCAGTCTTATTAATGAGCAAAATAGTTCAAAAAACTAATTTTTTATCAAAAGTAAAAACCTTGTAAAAATTGATGCCTAGCTCAGATTGAAAACTATTTGCTTGCCACCAAACTTTAATATACATTCTTTTAAGGTGCATACTAAATGCATGTGTGAAAACTTGATTTGAGTTGGTTTTATTTTGTCAAATAATAGAAAATTATAAAAATGCATGATTTTTAAACAAAAATTCAAGGCTTGTAAAAATAACACGTTGTGAAAATATCATCTCACTTCTATTCTTTGACATACACTTTTCTTAGGCACAGATCGACCATCTTAAAATTTGACTTTTAATTAAATTATTTTGATTCACCAAAATTTTCAATTAATCCATTAATGCATTGAAGACCAAACCTTGATGAAATTGTCAAAACATTATGATAATCCAATTTATGCAAATAAAGGTATGGAATCATATTAAATACGTTCAAATGAGCACAAAAACAATGTTGAACAACCAAGGGGTCAAAAAATCAAATGGCACAATCATAATTTATGTTGGAAAATGCAACAAAACATGTAACACAACAATCTTCATCTCAAGAAAGATAAGCCAAAAAGGAGAAGTGCAGAAAAATGAACACCTAAGAAAGGAAACCATCAAATCATCTTTTCAAATCAAGCAAGGAAAAATCAAATGTGATTTCAAAGTTTTAAATGGGGGGGTTTATTTTTGTAAAAATTTAAGGGGAGTTGTTGAGGCCTCAACATGTGTGTATGTGCCATTGATTAATTTCTGTTTTTCTTAAGAATTTGTATGTGTAGGGTCCCGGTTTTGATGCGGTTTGATACAGTCTACAAGACCTTATATTTCTATCAACCTTGCCATTTTTCACCTTATTACCCTATAATGATATATATTTCACCATTTTGTCTCCAAAACACATTCTTGGTTCAAAGGTAATAATCTTAGCCTAAGTGTTTCATTTTTCCTTATTTAATGAATGAAATATGTTAATTACTCGAGATTATGACATTATTGGAACATTCATGTAGTCTATTGAACATTTCTTGTAGTCGCCTTGATGGTTGAGATATTTTACACCCATTCCAGCCGATTGAAAGATATGGGTTCTGGAGAAAATTGAGTACACATGGACATCCACTATCCAAATTGGCCAACACTCCAACCATAGAAGCGTTATTGTTGGTCAACGATCCAATATATTCATGTAGTGCATACAAGATTGTTACATTTCATGCCTTGGGTCATGAAATCGTAATGAATTTACTTATACAAATCCATTGGTTCAATTAGTTGATCTAAAACTAGAAATGTACTGTATGGACTATCTTTAGTGGATTACACTGGATTGTAAATTTATGGGCTATTAGTATTTAATTTGAATTTCATTGAATAAATATTAGAGGCAATCATGCTCACACATAAGATTTGATAGGTTGACATAGCGTTAAAGAGGGAAATCACACTCGGTTCAAACACCCATGTACTATGTTACTTTCTGAATATAAAGACTAGTTTATGCACCATTAATTGTTGAGTTGTTGAGTTCGTAAGTGCTAGCGAGAATACTTTTGAGAGAAGGAAGGCCCCCCTTTGTCTTAGAAGTAGTGCCCTGGTTGTTTTATTTTCCTTGTTAAATCAAATTTAATTGTAATTCTGTTATTTGTAATCAATTCATTCAATCCAATCCCTATAGGTAGTTTCATGGAATTATGTAGTGAGGATTAGTTTATTAATGTTTCAATTTCATTTATGTTGTAGTTTAGCTAATGCGTGTGAATAGGAAACTTCATTCTTGATTATTGATGGTCTAGTTGGTGATTCTATGGATAAGAATTGTCTACAGCCATAGATCATTGCAATTGACGATTTCCATACTTCACTAATTGACAATCTTCCCGTGATAATTATCTTGATCACATTTATTAGTATTTTTTATTTGTTGCTTTTGTTTCAAGATTAATGGTTTTCAATCTGGCTAACATAGTGGATCTAACATAACACTGTTGGGTAAAAAAACCTATATCCAACCTGCAATTCAACCTTAGAATGTCCATTGTCAGATAGGCAATTAGATTGAATTTATTTCATAGTTGATTGGAATGGTGTGTCTTCGAGATTTGTTCTACATATATTTTTTGTGGTGCTTCATAAGCCTACAAACAAGGATTGATAATTAATGTACCAAATTACTATTATATAATTCACCCAACATTGTGGAATTTTTTATGGGGAAGCACCGAAGGAGCTAATATCAACAAAGTGTGCAATCCTTTTTTTGTTTTTGCAGGACCAACATTTTTCGACTCGGAAGGTGGAAGCAGTAAGACGAGAGGTGAAAGATTACATAGAATAATATGGTGAGTCTCCATAGGCCCTTTTCATGTTGGAACTTTTAGTAATTTTAATTTCTAGAATGACAAACACTGTATGAATAAGCTTAAGGGCACTAGAGGTAAAAATCCTCAAAATAACTCCAACCCTATTTCCCCATCTAGTGGTACTACGAGTACCACCCATTGTACTAACCCCTTGGCAGGGAAAGTTGGAGGAGGAACTTCAGGAATAAGAGTTGAGGGTCCTAAAAATGTTTCTATACTTTAACTAGTCAAGGAAGAGATTCCCACACTAGAGGCAATGCTTACTCCTACTGTAGAAGGGAAAATTGGCATTGAATTCCAAAACAATCCGATTCAAGACCCAAAAATAGTGGAAGCAACCTCCAATGCATTTGTAGCAAAAGAACTAAGATGCAGAAGAAGAAGTAAGAGGAAACAACCATGAGGATAAATTCACCTTTGAATTCCCTATTAGAGATCCTAATGGAGTAGTGAAAATGAATAACATCCCCCCATCTGCTCTACCAATATTTCATGGTATGTTCAGTGAAGACCCTGATGCATTCTTATTTGAGTTTGATTTTATTTGTAGAAGCTATGATTACTCTACTACTTCCCAAAAGATAAAATTGTTTCCTGCATCCCTAAAAGGTGCAGCCCTCCGATGGTTTAAGGGCCTTAATGGGGATACCATCAAACTTGGGATGATATGAAGAAAGTATTATGAAGGAATACCAAGACTACTACTAGGGAAGAGAACTCAGAGAAGAAATATTCAAGATGACACAAAAACAGGAAGAAAGTTTGGAGGACTACGTAGAGCGATTCCAATATAATCTTCAAATATCAAAACAAAGCTAGCTGAGTAAAGAAACAATGAGAACAATTATGCTAAGAGGCATAAGGGATGAATGCTTGTAAGTTATAAACCTATTGGGATCAAGTGATGTTTATTAGCTACCATATGATGAGGTATGTGATTTATGAAAGAGGTATTCGAGGGGAAACTCCAAGACTAGTAGAAGCTCCAGAGATTGCACTTCTAGGTTCACAACATTTGTTGTAGGAGTAAGGGTCACAAAGGATGATATTGGTAACATGTTTGAAAAAATAAAAAATAATATTCTCATCTCTTTAAGCTCAAAATTGGATGTTTTGCAGGTTAAGAAGAAGGAATTGTCGGAAAAATATCTATCCATATTTTCCCCGAATTATTGAAAAAAACACCCTTGGAAGGAATGCCCACTGGACAATGTTGAAATTTGTGGAATTTGCTAGGAATACCATGCCACCAAAGACTGTATCACTATAGGAAATTCAGGCCATGTATGGAACTGATGTCCAAACATTTCCCACGTATACTATCATAATTGTATCACTCCAGGAAATTCACTTGAGGTATGGGAAATTTCTTAACCCAAAACCCTCAATAATTGTTCAAGAGAACGAAGAAGAAGAGACTCTTATCCAATCTCAAACCCCAAATTTATTACCATATAAATATCAGATTCATTCTCAAGTTTTGACAACCCCACAGACAAGATCTCAGAGGGAACAATTACTACAGACTTATCAACCTCATTTTCTAGAGAACATGGCACTAGAAATATCAATTATACCATCTGAGTTCGATTTTATGTTGGAACTAAAGAATATTTGTATTAAGATAACTTTTCTACAAGAAATAAAGGACATCCCCATCTACACTAAAATAGTTGGAGAATTATGCATTAAGAATCCAAGTAGACAAAGAAAGGATCCCCCAACCATCCAAGTCGTAGGGAAATTGTTAAGCCTCATGTCCGTTGGAATCACTGTAGAAAAATATGTGGACCTCGGGAATCCTGTAGTTGCAATATTTATCAATAGGAATTCCATTACAAACACCCTAATCGACTTGGTTGCAGCCATAAATGTGATGAAATTAGAAACACTAAATCAATTGAGACTTCATAATCTCCTCCCTACACCCACCGTGTTTGAACTGGTTGATTGGTCAAAGGTTAAGCCAGAGGGTATTTTGGAATATGTGATTGTCTCACTGGACTCATGGGAGTACCCAACATATTTATATGCCATACAACCCAAAACTAATATGGGTGGGCACCCTTTGATCCTCGAGAGACCATGGCTTGCCATAACTGATTATTTCATTAGTTGTAGGTCCAAGAATATGAAAATTACACATGGCACTAAAACTAAACAAATTACCCTATACCCCCTGCTAAACCATAAATTGAACTTGAATGCACACAATGTATTGACAAATACAACAATGATGAATTTGTTCAATCTATTCTTACTATTGCACAATCCATGAGCCTTAAGGAAAATAGCAATGATAATCTGATTAATCATTGCATAACTCATCCTTATTTCCCGTAGTATTTTGGGGGGAAATCATCATCTCACATTCAAAATTCTATTGATTATATTCTTAAGAAAAAATTTCAAGAGAATTGCACTGAAGAGGAACTAAAACCTTTTCTTTTTCATTAGTAGTTCTTGCACATTCAATATTTGAATTTAATTATAAGATTGTTGAAATTTTCCCTGAGAAAACATTAAACATAAATTCTACCTTAGAATATACACATGCAGGGAAAGTAATCCATGTTTCAAGAAACTTTTCATATACAATTGCATGGGAATATGCTAATATGAAAGGTATTCACCCAGAAACATGCATCTACCACATCTATATTCAGAAAGATGCTACCCCTGTCAGGCAACCAAAAAGAAGAATGAATCCATCCTTGCAAGAGATGATGAAATCCAAACTGTAGAAACTTTTGAACGTCAGTTTCATTTATCCCATCTCTAACAGTTAGTGGGTGTCACCATTAGTAATCACTCCTAAAAATATCAGGAAATGGCAGTTATGCATAGACTATAAGGAATTGAACAAGGCCACCCTAAATGAAATTTCTCCCTACCTTTTATTCACCAATTTTTGGACACATTGGATGGAAAGAAATACTTTCTTTCCTGGATGGGTTCAACAGATATAACTAGATCCACATTGTTCCAGAAGACCAGGATAAGACAATGTTTACATGTCCATGGGGGACATACGCCTACAAGGTACTATCCTTTGGTTTGTGTAACACATCGACCACATTACAGTGAGAAATACTTGATATTTTTTCTAATTTATTACATGATTGTATGGAAATATATATGGATGAATTTACTGTGGTAGGTGATACTTTTGATGAATCTTTTACTAACCTTGAAAAAGTTTTAAAAATATGTAGAAAGACAAATATTACATTAAGCAATGAGAAATTTTTTATGATAATGATTGGGGAATCATATTAGGTCACCATGTGTCAACTTTAGGAATAAATTTAGATCCAACTAAAATAGAATTAATTGTCAACATGCTACCTCCGACCAATCAAAAGGGATTCTAAAGCTGCCTAGGTCATGCATGTTACTATCGATGGTTTGTAGAAAATGTAATGAAGATAGCCCTGTCCCTATTCAAATTGCTTAAAAAATATCATGATTTCTATTGGACTAATGAATGTCAACATGCCTTTGATATACTCAAGGAAAATCTCTCCTCGTGTTATAACCCTAAATTGCACCACACATGCTTACCTGGCATCAGGCCAAATCATATCCCTTCTTTGCCAAAAAACTGCTGAACAACTCTTCTAAAAACTCCATTTTTAAAAAGAAAACTCTAGCAGGCCCACTACAGCCCGTGGGAAAACTCTAGCAAGCCCACTATAGCCCGCGGGAAAATGCTAGCAGGCCCACTACAGCCCGTGTTTGCCTTCAAAATCACAAAAAACGGAAAGTTTCCGACGGAATGAAAAGCTTTGGGTCAGTTAACTGGAACTCCCCACCATGCATGGCCGAGAGTTCATCCAAAACCCTAGCTCCTTCTAGCCTATAAAAGAAGGGGTAGGGGTACTATTCAAAGGAGGAAAATCATAGCAAAGAAACTCTGCCCAATTGTCGAATCCGTTTTGTCCCAACCCTTTAGCCTTTCCTCAAGCTTTAAGAGAATTCAAGCAAAGCAGTTGGAGGACAAAGAAGAGGAGGAGCCCAAGATCGGGATCGAGGAACGGTGGTCGGTCTCTATAATCATTGTAAGTTTATTCATCTTGAGATTAATAAAAAGATACTTTTCCCGTCCCAAATACATGAGTCTTATATGTTTTATCTAATTTATGTTTAATCTCTAATCCTCTAGTAGAACAATAGCATGCATGTGTAGTTTTGTCTTGATTGCAGGATCGCTTTTTGGAAGGAGCAGCAGAAGCAAGAGGATAAATCTCAATGGAGGATCTACACCAACCGTCGATAAAAAAGGTTAGTTGATTCTTCCCATGTGTGCATGTGAAAAAGGGTTTTAGATTTGGGGTAGAAGGTTAAAAGTAGTTTCTGAAGGGTCATGATCTGCATGCAAGTTTAAGCCCTATCTTGTTATTCCATAGGGTAGAATAACCCCACAACAGAATTGGCGACTCCACTGGGGATATTTACTCTTAGGGTTTCCCAGATTTTGTTAAAGGTTTTTGGGTAGTTCAAAGAAGTAGAGTTTCAGTTTCTTTGTTTATTTGTTGCTTCTTAGGTCAATGCTAGCAGGGAACCTGGTTATCAATACCAGTTTTTCCTTGACTATTGCTTGACATTTATTCTCTGGACACACAGAGGTACACGCGGCCTGCAGAAGGCCTGCACGCGTGTAACCCGCACCCTAATCTTCTGTAGCCCACGTTTGAACGCTTGCTACAGAGGTTCCAGTAGCGTGTAACATTCAGAAAGCTTGAGAGGCAGTCTCCTCTTCCCTGTCAGAAATTTACCTTCTCAGTGGGCTTTCCAGATCATGTTTGGGTCTTGTTGGTTTATTGTCTTGTTTTTTCAGTCTCCCTTATTGAGTTTCTTATTCTTAGCATTTGTTTTCTTTTTGTAAATTTTCCTTTTCTGTTGAAGTAATAGCATCCAAGCCTTTTAGAGACCCTGGTTGTCAATACCAGAGGCCTTTTTCAGGTCTGGGATGCCTGTGTGTTGTTTTATCTTGGTTTTTATACATACACGTGGCCTATTTAAGCCTAGCCCGCGGGTACCCACGCGCTGTTGTAGCTCAGCACGCGTTTGCACGCATGTTATCTTGGTGACAGTCGCGGGCTTGATTGGTAACTTGTCAGCTTGGGTGGGGCAGCCATCCCCTCCTGTGGTGAGAAGAGCTCCTCTCAGGGGTATAGAGTCTGTAGCTGCACAGTCAGCAGGTTAGGATATCTTATCCTTAGCCTGTGTTTGTTAGTTGATGTTTTAATAGAAAAGACAAAAGAGAAAAAATATTTGTTTTATGGTTTTTAGGCAAGTGTTGGAATTGGTGCTGTCTTGATTGCTTTTCCGCATTTTGTGCTCTGATTCTTTTGCGATCTGCGCTTTAAGCCAGAGTTTTCTTTTCATTCTCTTGGTTTTGTTCTTGTCAACATTTTTCCTTGTTGCGTTATTTTGCAATGAAATAAAAGAAAAAATATATATATCTTATGGTTTCATTCTCTTCTTGGTTTGAAGATTGTGTTGTTGCGTCAGTAGATAGGAAAGAAGTATTTTTGCATAAGTTTTTGCAGTGCATTTAGAGTATAAGTAGCTCACAGATTTGAGCGAAAGTCCTTCATATTTATTGCATGAAATCTTAGTAAATTTGAAAAGAAAAGAAGTCTTTCTTGTTGAAAAGTTGTTGGTTTTTCATTTTAGTAAAAGTTTTGTTTCCGAGCATTTCTTGCTCATTTTGCTTTAAGTCTTTTTACACACCACCAGCTTCACTTTCGTACCTTGTGACTTAAAAATCCCATTAAAAGCAACAGTAATTAAAATCAATTAGACTTTTATGTTTGTAGGGTACATACACTAGCTCAGGACTAGGGCCTTGGAATAGGTTGGAAGAGTAAATTCTCCAAGGCCACCCAAACCAAACATTGGAGTCTGTCAATAGGGAGTGTAGAAGTCCAGTTACGGAAAGTTATCCGGGACCCCCCTCTAACACAGGGGCTAAACACGAGGTCGCGTAAGGAAAGGTAG